>OX235276.1:17760409-17835288 GCA_944472155.2 Trichobilharzia szidati | reverse complement strand
AATGTGAAGTCAGTGCTACTCACTATACTGATCAGAGACTTGGCGCGTCCTGAATAGCACCTCAAGCAAAATACAGACCTTCATTAACAGTTGTCTTTGCTCAATAATCAAGATCAGATGGCCAGAAAAGATCAGCAACAGAGATCCCTGCCGATGAGCGAACCAACCAGGAACAGATTGTGAAACAAATATACCGGAAGAAATGGAGATGGGTTGACCATCCTCTGAGGAAACCATTAAGTGACATCACTAGACAAGCCATTGCTCGAGTGGAACTTGAAAGGCAAGTGGCGAGTTGGTCGTCAGTGGAAGGGTGACTTGGAGGTCATGTGAAGAGGAGATGAAAGCGTGTGGGCAGACTTGAAGCCAGGTGAAAACTCTGGCAGAGAACTGAAGGCAATGGAGACGCACGGCTGAAGCCCTATGTTCCTCCAGGAATTAAAGGAAATAATAATAATATTCAAGCACATTGTATACAGTGAAGGCAAAATTATGCTTTCTCAGTGACTCGCATGATACCGAATCACCTACCACAAACTATGGGCTTCCATAACAATTCTGGTAGCTTGGCATAACATACGCAACGTTTTCTGAGCTGTATGGTCTGATGGCGAATCTTATAACTTCTTTCTTAACAAAAGTTACTACGATAACGTGAAGGTGACCCTGAGTCAAATATGAGGTCAACAAAAATGATCAACAATGATAAAAAGAGACTCTCTAGGGGCAACAAGCCACGTTTAAGTCCTTCAGGAGACACGGTCGTTATACTCAAGTTAGAATTCTTATGGTTTGTTTCATCTTTTGAATTTAACGCTGAAAGTGTATGCTTTACGATCGAACTATCCATTTGAGAAAACCTCAGAACGTTAAAATCATTCGCCTGAGCTACACACTGAATTAGTCATTCTTTCAAAATATTGTTAAATTAGGCGGTGGCTTAGCTATCGAATGCCCACCAACCAAGCCTCATGTGGTCCAGAGTTCAGTCGGCCGTCGACGCACTCCCTAAACCTCGCTAAGCCTGTAATAAGACCAGTACAGTGGGAAGGTTGGGCATGAGACTGGCAACCGCACTCCGTAAAAAAACAGAAAATCACTACTACCGGAATTACGGAATTATGTTCCACTATGTGGAACGTAAAGAAATGCAATAGTAAGGTAAAATAAATAAAAATAACCGCTAAACCTGAAGAGATGACGCATTCTCTTCAGCTCTTATCTCTTTTCATTGGCACCATAGGTGTACTTCATAACTTCACTTCAAGACAGATAACAAAACATTCTAATGTTGACGCAGGAAGTCCACTAGTCGTTTACAACCCTTGAGACAAATAAAATTTTATATTTTCGTGTAATATTTTAATTAGACACTACTTATATATGCTAACTAGTCACTTGAAAACAGAATAAATAGTAAGATAGTTGTTGAAAAGAAAATTATATATGACA
This sequence comes from Trichobilharzia szidati, assembly GCA_944472155.2. NCBI lineage: Eukaryota > Metazoa > Platyhelminthes > Trematoda > Strigeidida > Schistosomatidae > Trichobilharzia > Trichobilharzia szidati. The sequence goes on along the minus strand of OX235276.1, from coordinate 17,833,836 downwards.
AAATAAACTTAACTGTCTATCAACCTATACAAAGAAGGTGAGTGAGAGCAAACAGCTTCCTGAAAAGTATTCAGCATTGTTCATTTTGGTCGGTTGTCTTGGTTTCTGTTGTTCATTTTTGTTGTGGGTGTGTGTGTGTGTTAATGGGGATTTGTATTTCTAATTAATGGAAATAATTATTAGCATGCCAAGTAATATATATCATTTTAGAATATTTAATATATTTGTGCGTTGAAGTTTCTGAAGCAATTTGGTTAAGTTTTGGGTTTGGAGTTGTCAGCACCACGCCCCAACCCTCCCTCTTTATCCGGGCTTGGGACCGGCTACAAAACTAGAGAGCTAGTAATCTAGGCGAGGAGGAACGTCCAGGAGAAACGGACAAAGATGTCAAATTGAGAATCGGGAAGGCGAGAAACACATTCATCAACCTGAAACCAATCTGGAAATCTTCGTCACTCAGCATCAACAACAAAATTTGGATTTTCAGTACAAACGTCAAGTCAGTCACTTCTTCTATACAGATCAGAAACTTGGCAGGTCACAAAGAATATTTCCAACAGCCTGTTGCAGACCTTTATCAACAGCTGTCTTCCTTCTATACTGAAGATCAGATGGCCGGAAAGAATCACCAACAAGAAACTATGGAAAGAAACAAAACAAGAACCAATCGCTCAAAAAGTATGCAGGAGAAAGTGTAGATGGATTGGACACTCGCTGAGGAGACTGCTGGGTGACATCGCGCGTCAGGCCATAGCTCGAAAGGAACCCGAAAAGGAAGAGGCGAGTGAGACGTCGAAGGGTGACATGGAGGAGATCGTGTGAAGAGGAGCTGACACAGTATGAACTAACATGGATGCAGGTGAAAAGTACAGCAAAAGACAGAAGCAAGTGAAGACGTGCAGCTGAAGCCCTATGTTCCACTAGGAACCCAAGAGAACAACAATAATAATAATGCCAAGTAAATTATTAAGTCACATCATTTTGGAGGAAATAAAAGATGCATTGGATGCTGAACTCCACCCAGCGGAACAAGCTAGACCCGAGAAAAGAGAGTCATGTGTTGATCGAAATGCAACTCTGCGCACCGTCATCACAGAATAAAGTATTGAATGGCAATCAACCTTCACTCTCTACCTCAACTTCCATCATCAGCTTCGAAAAAGCCTTCGACAGCCGGCATTGATCGAGAATTAACTCAGAAACAACTTCAACACTGTGGCGTGCAGTGCCGCAAATCATCACTAACCTCATTCAGCCGCTGACTATATGATAATGCCAGCCGCCTGTCAGTCATGTGACCCACAACTAAAACTCAGTGTGGCCTGGCTCTGAAGTGAATACCGGAGAAAGACAAGGCTGGCTGGCTGTATGCCTATTATCACCCACAAGGATATTACTAATTGTGGCGGACTCACTGGATCGTGTGTCAGACTGTGGGTTTGGAGTGAGTGAGAAGACAGGAACACGCTGCACTGATCAATCAGAAGACTGTAGAATATCTAGATTTCACATGTGGATGATTTATGTTTAATGCCACACACGCACACACAGAAACTCGAAGACTTAAAGGCAGTCAGGCAAAGACCCAAAAACTGGTTGAAGAATCAGGCAGGTAGCAAAGACGAGAATCCAGGTGAATATAGAGAAGACGGAGGTGATGAAGATATCTGCGCGCTAACAGTGAGAACAAATAGTGCCAATTACTATCAACACGGGGAATTCGACAGAGGTTACTTCCTTCATATGTCTAGCCAGGAAGCATCATCCTATCCTATGTCATTAAAAATAGAGTTAGTGAAATGTCTGAGTGACAGAGCACATCAACTAAGTAGTACCAAGGAAAATCTAAGACAGGAAGTGATACACATAAAAGAAACCCTGAAGCCTTATAATTACCCTGATAAATTAGTCAGGAAATATGTAAGGAAACGTAAAAATAGAATAAATATTGATAGTAGTGATAGTGATAATAATAATAGTAATATTAATGACGACTTGCATGTCAAATATGCACAAGACAACACCAACAATAAGAAATCTAAATCATCAGTAGTAATTCCATACAAGGAAGGAACCTCGGAAACCTTAAGGAGAATCCTTAACAATGGTGGCAGGACTAAACGTGGCATTCAAACCCACAAACTAAATTAGAAACAAGCTTTGTCGGTTAAAGGATCTATCCTGTGAAGCCTTTAAAACAAAACAATTTAGTTTATTTAATACCCTGCTTGAATGATTGTCAGGTGAAATACATAGGTCAAAGCAGTAGAACAGGTGCATTCAGACTACCCGAGCATAAAACCTAGCAACAGAATCTAGATTGGTTGACATGAATAAGATAAGAAATCTGGAGAATAGTAAGTTCAGATGTAGCACTCACTGCATGCAATTACACACAACCATACAATACGATGGGATAGGATAAGATGACAGTTTTAAAATTTGATGTAACAGGATAAGTGGAGAGAGAGATTGATAGTGGAAGCTTTGTTCATCGAATCAACTGCGAGTACGTGTAATAGGAATGATTCAACACCCGTCGCAGATATCTGGAAAATTCTACTACCCCAACGACGACAAATAGGTTTCGACAAAGAAAACTATAAAACTCAGGTTTTGAAGTCGTGTGATTACACTTGATAAGATTATGAACAATAAATTTTGTTCGAAACGTTTTACAGTAAATTATACGGTTTACCTGACTGTGTGATACACCTTATAAACAAACTGATATGGAAGCCTCATTTCAACCACAGGCTGTCGGAATGTAGTCCAGGGATCAATCCTCAACCGACTCATCTCTCAACCTCGCTAAGCCGATACTGAGACCAGTAAAGGGGGAAGGTTGAGCAGGAGGCTAGCAGCCTCACCCTGTAAAAACAGGACATCACTGCTACCGAAATTACGAAGCTCTAGCTTGAAGCTCATTGTTCCACTAGGAATGTAGAAGAAAAAATAAAGAATCTAGACTTCTACTTCCATGTAAAATAAGTTGTTTCATATGATAAGAAATATGCTGAATATTGGAAAGTTCGAAAAGTACCTACAAATTAAATAGTGCATGTTATCAGATTGCTGGTAGCACGGCCTTCTTGTAATAATCGAATTAAAAGAAGACCGTGAAAAGCTATCATGGAAGATAATTGATAATATTTAAGTTATCAGCGTTTGCTGAGTAAGACAGTCAAGGGCCTAAAGAAAAGCTATCAAGAGCGGCAGATGTGATTATTTAGGTTCTTTGTTGTGCAACATAAGGCTTCACAATGGGGCTTCAAAGTTTCGGAAGCATTATTGGTTATTTCTACGGGGTGGGGTTACTAAACTGATGCACAACCTTCCCGCTTTACCTGTCTTAATACCGGTTCAGCGAGGTTTAGGGAGTGTGTCGGCTAGGGATGAAGACCGTGGCAAGATAAGGCGTGATTCGCTAGCATTCTGTCACTCAGCCACCTACGTACAAAGAAGCCGTTACCCGATGAGTGGCACGAACTAATATTAGAAGTTTGACGCCATACAGACTGAGCAAACTCGACACATGGAAGAATGTAACACATTTATAAAATCAAGTAATCTTTGTCACAGACCTGCTGTTATTCAAAATCACCCTCAACATCAACCAAAAGAAGACGTGTAATATATTTGCTAAAAACAAGTCGGACATCGTGAGTAACCACATGCTAGTCGAACATATGTTCAAGAAGTTAGCAGAGGATATAGGATCAAAAATTTTATAAACAAAGGTAAAAATGTTTACCGTTTCCGATGATAGATAAGAGGCAGGAGTATACAGTAAGTAGACACAGATCATTTTAACGGGTCAAATGAACCACTGTTTTAAAACTTTGTCAACTGGACTCACATAACACCTTTAGGCCATTTGATAGATAAGGCTTCAACAAATCAAAGTGTGCAACACAAATCAGTTTGCAAGTGTTGGTTTGTAGGGATTTGATTGGCTACAGGATTTCATCATGAGCTGACACTGATTTGAGAACCACTGGAAAACCAATTGAGAATACTGGACAGCTGTTTCGTCCAAGTTTGGGACTCTTCACAGTATGCATCCACCGGGGTTCAAACCCAGGACCATCTGGTTAAAAGGTGAGCTCATAGACCATTAAGCCACTGGGACCCGATTCAATGGCGCATGAATTCTAACTTCTGCCAATTCACGACGTAACACGACCACTTCGCAATGTCTTCTTCGATGAGTTACTGCCTCACCTTCAACCTGCTGCATCCTTCTGGTCACGGCTTCCCACTAGAACCCGAGGTAACTACCTACCTGAATAAGGTAAGTCGCTAGTGAGCTAGTATGAGGACAAATACTCACCAAGGACATTGGCTAGTGGTCGCGCTAAGTCGTGAATTGGCAGAAGTTAGAATTCATGGGCCATTGGATAGTGTCCCAGTGGCTTAATGGTCTGTGAGCTCGCCTCGTAATCAGAAGATGCTAGGCTCGAACCCTAGTGGTGGGTGCGTACTGATGTAGCGTCCCAAACTAGGGCGAAACAGCCGTCCAGTACTCCTGGTTGGTTTTCCAATGGTTCTCTAACCAATGTCAGCTCAATGATGAAATCCTGTAGCAACTCAGTTTTATACATACGTTTACAAACACTATTCAAATAAACACTGTGACTCATCTCTGTGATGTACCTTTTGATACCTGATGTTGAACAGCTTTTTCCAAGATTAATTTTAGAGAGCGATGGATCCAACCAATTTACGTGTGACCACACATACCCTGAAATCGGTAGACGCTGTGGGATATGATGTTTGTTGCTCCAATAGACAACACAAGTGTCATTCGTTTTTCTTTGAACATGACATTACTTGCATTGGGAAGTTCTCCTCAGTGCCTCTCCAAATGTTCATTCAGTGAGCAGATATCACTGATCACCTCTGAACTGTAAAGATATATCAATATCCCCACTGGGAGCTGATTCAATTTGTGGATAATTTAAGAGATAATGCCTCTTTGTACCAGCAATGTTCAGTTTAAATTTGTGCGGCTGCAGAAGGTGATGAGGCAACATTCCCACCAGATAGATGATACTGCAATAAGAAGCTTTTTGGGCCCGCTGTTAGCTGATATATACATATGGGATGTTGATAAGCTAGCCCGTGAAACTGTTTGTTTCTTTATGAGGTACATGGATGAGATCTGCTTGAAAAAGAACCCAATCTTTGACCTCAGTTATTTAGTTTATTTTGAAACGAATTTACTACCTCTCGTTAGATTGAGGTATTCTGAGTCTAGATTTGGGATTCATGAAAATGTGGGTGTGAACCTCTGTTTCATATCTTAAGATGCACTAACAACACTGAAAATCATCCTTAAGTTGTTACCTGCACACATCTTGATATTCTAAATCGAAATAAATCGATATTGAAAACAAAAGGAGACCAGTTATAAATTTGTACCAAAGTTATTTTCTATAGTTTGGTTTTTAAGGGTTAGTTATGTTTTTACGAGTTGATCACGGATTGATATCAGTTACAGAACCATTGAAAACCAGCACTGGAGTACTGGACAGCTGTTTGATCCTAGTTTGGAAGTCATTGGCATTACGCATCCACCACCAAGGTTCCAACCCAGAACCATTCGGTTACAAGCCGAGCCAGCCTGTGTACCATTCAGCCACTGGGAGCCGGTTCAAAGGCCAGTGCATGAATAGTAACTTCTACTAATTCGTGATTTAGCGCCTTCCCAACCAACGTCGTTGGTGGGACATCCATCCACACACGTGACCTCTAGATGAACCTCACTGGTCATGACTTCTCACTAGAACTCCAGGAAACTCCATCCCGTAGCAAGTCACTAGCGAACATCAGATTAATTTTATTTAGTTTGCTTTGTAAGGGTTAGTTACGTTTTTACGAGTTGATCACGGATTGATATGACCCATTGAATTGGGTACCGGTGGCTGAATGGTAAATAAGCTTGCCTTGTAACCGGAAGGTCCTGGGTTCGAATCCCAGTAGGTGCGTACTGAAAAAGTTATTTATTATTCTCACGCAGATCAAACTAACATTCATAGCTTATCAGATAGGCAAGACAACCATTTCTGTCCATGAGTAATTCGTCTGTTACGGGATAGTCCAGGAATTTGGAAAGCTATTTAAAATATTTTATTTTATGAGCACCTGGTGTACAATAATATTAATAAAACGTGATTTACATGAAGCCGAAACGTTAAATTCTATAGTGTACAAAGTCTAGTCGGATATTTTAAAAGTCCTTTACAGACTGATACCCGAATATGTATGGTTAGAACAGATTATATCAAAAATCACTTGAGATTACCTCTCAGCATTTAACAAACTCTTTTACATAGGTGCTTCTGCCAAGAAACATTTTTAAACTGTAGCGGCTCAAAACACACAGTTGCTGAAATATCTAATTAGGCTGTTTGATTTGAGACCACTGGTGACTTGATTCTTCGAGTAAACACCTTTATTTTATGACCTTATTTATTATTATTATTTGTTTCCTTTAATTCCTAGAGGAACATAGGGCTTCAGCCGTGCGTCACCATTGCGTTCGGTTCTCTGCTAGAGTCTTCACCTGGCTCCAAGTCTGCCCACACATTTTCATCTCCTCTTCACATGACCTTCTCCATGTCACCCTTGCACTGATGACCAACTCACCGCTTCCCTTTCGGGTTCCACTCGAGCAGTGGCTTGTCTAGTGATGTCACTTGATGACTTCCTCAGAGTATGGTCAATCCATCTCCATTTATTCCTGCATATTTATTTCACAATCGGTTCCTGGTTAGTTTGCTCCCAGAGATCTCTGTTGCTGATCTTTTCTGGCCGGCCATCTGATCTTGAGTACTGAGAGAAGACAACTGTTAATGAAGGTCTGTAGTTTGTTTGAGGTGCTTTTTATGACGCGCTGGCCAAGTCTCTGATCCATATAGTAGCACTGACTGACTTCACATTGGAGTTGAAAATCCGGATCTTATTTTTGATGCTGGGAGTTGTTGACCTCCACACAGACTTGAAAGTAGTGAAAGCTTGCCTTGCTTTTCCGATTCTTGCTTTGATATCCTGGTCAGCTCCGCCTGTAGTTGAGACGATGCTCCCCAGATAGGCAAAAGAGGTTGTTTCTTTCAGGTTCCTCCCATTTATGCTGATCGTTGTCTGTTGTTGTTGTTCTTGTCCAGGAATCTTCATTACCTCTGTTTTCTCTATGTTCACCTGAAGTCCTATCTTTGATGCTTCTTCTGCCAACTTGTCGCTTTTCGCTTGCATATCTTCGAGCACTTTTCGAGTAAACACCTTCATTTTATGACCTTATACAAACCTGTATTTTGTATATATATATATTTTCAAATTCATATCTGATTAAAATGGATATACTGTCATTGCCTCAGGGCAAATATTTTTCCCCCTTGTGATAACTATCAAGTTCATTAAAGGTAAACTCGGTTGACATAATCTGAAGATGGGTGATGCTGATAGCGAAGTTAGATAAAGAGTAACCTCTCATCTGTGTTGCTTGGATTCACAGATAGGTAAATCATTGCTTACAAGTTAAACACTTGACCTCAAAACTTGTTTTGTATACAGAAGGACGGTAAAATCACTGATACAGGCAACTTGTTGTCACCAGTCTTTCAAGTGTTTTGTAAAGTATTTCACTCCCTCCCCTCACTTCATATTTATATACTACTTTTAAAAATATAAGTGGACTTGAAAATCAGAAATGTTTCATACACGGTTTAATATTACCTTCTATTGACTTCGTAAAAAAATTCCTGGGTTTATATTATTATTAATGTTTCCTTCAGTTCCTAGAGGAACGCTGGGCTTCAGCCGTACGTCTTCATTGTGTTCGATTCTCTGCCAACGTTTTAATCTGGCTCTCACGTCTGCTCACATGCTTTCATCTCCTTTTTCCATCACCTCCTTTTCCATGTCACCCTCGCATTGACGATTAACTCGCTGCTTTCTGTTTGGGTCCCACTAGGGCAGTGGCCTGACACCTTATGTCACTTGATGGTTTGTTTTCTCAGAGTATAGCCAATTTACCTCCATTTGTTCCTGTTTTCTCTATGTTCACTTGAAGTCCTATCTTCTCTGGATGCTTCTTCTGCCAATTTGCTGCTTTTCACTTGCATATCTTCCAGTTTGTGAAAAATCAGACATATATCGTCGGCGAAGTCAAGAACCTCGAAGGTTTTTGTGTAGGTCCATTTTATGCATGTTTCCTCGTTGCCTGGCCTGCTGTCTGTCGCATTATCCAGTCTACTGCAATCAAGAAAATCATTGACGGTAGTAGGCAGCCAGCCCTGTCTTACTCCCATCTTCACTTCAAAGCATTCCATGAGTTTTTGTTGTGGATTACTCGGCATGCAACATTGTCGTAAAACTGTCGAGTGAGATGTATAAATGTTGGCGGCACCCCTACTGACTGATGCTGCGCTGTCGAAGGCCTTTTCAAAGTCAATGAAGCTGAGATAGAGAGGTGTGACTACCATTTCAAGCGGGTTTAGTCCTTAGCACTTCATTTCATTTGATTTGGATCCAACTAGAACCTAAATTTTCAATGAACACTCTTTGGAGACTTTAATTACAGTAATAAAAATAATTTTAAAGTATTGGTTTGCAGGAATTTGAGAATTAAACAAAACCAAGGTGTGCCGTACATCTGTTCCATCTGATGTTGTCATCTTTGAGTACTATTCGAGGTCTTCAAACTAGGATAAAACAGCTGTCCAGTACAGTTTGATATTTAATGGCTTTCTCACTGTTGCTGGTCTGTTATCTCACTAGATAATAATATAAATTTAATGTTTTCACATGGCAGTGGCTTTTCTAAAATTTGAGACACAATGAAAGTAAAGTTAAATTTCATTAAAAAAAACGCTTGCCATAAATCACTGTTATTATCTGAAGCAAACGTCTTTATCGCTCCTACTGATAGTCGCATTTGTTGCAAGTGTTTCTAAACAGTTCACAGACTACTGTAATATACTTTATTCGTGAAGGACTTCCACCTAACGCATTATTTCAATGTCATATGATTACTAAGTTATCCTATCCTAAACTAAATCTTTAAGAATCAATCAAGTATTGGAATCAATAAATTGAATTCAATGGGAGGCGATGAGGCAATGCATTTTATTAATAGACTCAAGTTGTGATTTTCCAATTTATTTTTTTTACTTCATAACACTAAAATGTGTAGAAAATGATAAGATCTGAGTGACAGTTTCTTTTTTACAAATAGTAAAAGGTATGGTTATAAATCGACGATCATATTAAAATTCAAATATAAAATGCGCTGAATAAATCGAAAATCTGAAGACAATGGAAAATTTATAGAGGTAAACCGGTAATAATTTGTGTTTGGAAATCTATCAAGTGTGTAAGTTGTGTTATATGTCTTCAGATGCAATAAATAGGTTAAGACCCTCATATTCATGAATCTCAAGTCTACTTTCAGACTGTTTCAGCCTGACTCGAGGTAGTGAATTAATTTCAGTACAGATTAAATAATTAAGGTCATATAATGTGACATTTTAAGCAATCATATCACTTTATGAATAACGAAAAGAACGAGATTTCATCCATATACCTATAATACAAATGAATTATTTCGCCGGCTAGTTTGTCAATATCCAACATGTTTATATCAGCTTACAGCGGGGATCTAAACGACTTGTCATGGCAGTGTCATCGACCTGACGGAAATGCCCGCATAACTGCTCCTCTTACCTCGCAAATGTAGACTGAACATTGCTGGTACTTTGGTGGTTCATTGCGGTAGCTGATGCACAGAATGAATCAGCTCCCTTTAAAGATACTGATATATCATTGCAGCTGAAAGGTGATCGTCAAAGTCTGGTCACTGAATGAACATTCAGACAGGCCCTGAAGAGGACTTCCTATTAAATTAAACTCATGTTCATAGAAAAAGAACTAGACTCATGTTGTCTATTTGGGCAGTAAACATTTGAACGATCGTCTCTTATCTCGCTGTGTCTACTGATTTCATTGTATGTGTGGACACATCTTTATAGGTCGGATCCATCAGTATCTACAATTAATCGTTGAAAAAGCTATTCGACATCATCTATCTCGAAGTGTATCACAGAGACAGGTGACAGTGTTTATTTATACATTTACTGCTTTGGGTTGCAACTGTATGACAAGTATGTATATATTGCAAGTTCTGTTTCGTTTTTGTCGAAGATCATTTTGAATGATACTGAGGCTGCGGTAGAAATTACTTCATTTTATAAATGTGTTACATCTGTTAATTCTTCCGGTTAGCTGAGGCACGAAGAGCATCAGACTTCGAATCTGATTGTCGGTGGTTCGTGCTCTTCATCTGGCGGCGGCGTCTTTGTACGTAGACGAATTAGCGATATGATGCTAGCTCACCGCGCTCCATGTGATCTAAGGTTCAGTTCTCGGCCGACGCACTCTCTAAACCTCGGTAATCCGGTGAAGAGGGAAGTTATCACATGAAGCCAGCAACCCTATCTCGTAAAAATAAACACCGCTGCTACTGAAATTTCAGAGCTCTTGCTTGAAACCCAATTTTTTATCACTAGGATCCTAAAGGAATAAAGTAAACACAACAAATCAATAATGTCTTTCAGTCTTGATACCTTTACGTTAGGAGTTCTACTGACTTCCTAAGCACAAGCTTTGCACAGACTATTTTCATTCCATTACAACACTTGTGTCATGCTTCTGATAACTTTTTTACCTGCATTACTTAATTTGCGGCTTTTTCCTTACTTTACAATAATAAATATACTCATTATGATATGAAACGACTTATGTATCATGGAGACATATTGCTGAAGCTTAGAAAATATTCTGTATGTTTACGTAACTGTTCCTATTTTTACTTACATGAAGAAGTACAATCTGTATAAGTAAATTTAAGTAAGTGATTTTATTATGGCATGTAAGTTCTAGACAAGTAGAATTTAGGTTCGGTTCAATATAAAACATGTTGCACACTCTAGGCTTAGTCTTCAAATAATGACAGCTTGATGATAGAATGTAAAAATTTCTCATTCATCGACACAATTCCAAATCACAAAATATACCCACTGGATGATAGGAATAATTAAAAGACGTTTGCAGTGAAGAAAATTTTCTCTTCGATGAAGTTATCACCTAGGACATTCGTGTATTTATTGTAGTATATGGTTGAGAAAGTCTCAGAATTGTTTCCGGTCAAAAGTTAAATCAACAAATTTACAAAGTGGAACAAACAGGAAGATCAGATACAGAACAAAGTAAGTTAGATAGGTAGCAGTACTATTCTAGAAATATTTCAGGTCAAAAGTTAAATTAAAGGTGATGCCAAAGCAGAACTTCTCCCCAGATGGATTAAGAAATCTCTCAGTAAAACATACTGAGCCTTATCAACCAGCTTATGAGTAACATTCTCATGCAAGAGACTATTCAACCAGCACGTGAAAGTCAAGCTGTCTCATTGGGCTACTTCAACATGCATGTACAAGTTCATTTGCTCGCGTGGAGTTGAGTACATTGGCCGCATTTAACATGTGTCTGCTTGTAAAACGCTCTCAGGAACACTATCCAGTATGGTTAGCAAATGGAGAACAAACGAGTGTATACAGTTTGATGACAGACCATCTGGTGAATTCAGGGCATTCAGCTGCATTCAATGGAAAGTTCTTCAAAGTCATATACAAGATCCGATCGAACCTTTCTCTCAAAATGAGTAAAATGAAAGCATTTGGCTGAGAGTAGCTGAGTCGTGCACTGACGATCCGAAAGCTCAAGCCCACTCTATGTATTCAAAATAAATGCGTCCAACCACTGTCCCTAGTGTGGCCGTTGTGAAAAGTCAGTCCCACAAATAATGGTCCTCCTATTACTACTTCTCTTTTTCAACGTTTCTGTTTATTTCTGTTATTTTAAAGTTTTTTTTAATTCCTATCCGCATTGCTTGATTTGTTCTGCTTTTCTATATTTTGTTATTACCACATCTTTCAACCACAACTGCACAAACAGTCACATTTTTCAGTATTTGTGATCACCTTATTATGTCTTTTCCACCCAATCTTCCTGATTATCACACTTTGTAATTCTACCTAATTGATTTTTACCTGAAATACTTCTGAAACCTACTCACACATTTACAGTAAATACACAAATTTACATCACAATGAATTAACGCAGTCAGTAGAAAAGCTTTCCTAATCTTAATTGTCTGTGTTTAATAACGACTACAGAGCTATTCTTTGTTATTACCTGAACGACAAATGACAAGGTATATTCATCTATCAGATATGTAAGCTTATTGCTGAAGACTTACTATGACGTGGAAAGATTATATCTCGGTAAAAAGACGAGAAAATAATGCCTGTATATCTATATCTATACACGAATACGTCATCTTTGATAATCATTAAATATTTAAACTGACTAGTGAGTTTGCCATTGTGATAACTGAAGTCTCCGATCAATATTTACGATCTGCGAGGTGATAATTCATGCTTAGAGCCATACAGTGAGCTCAGTGAAGATTTTCTTGTTTTATGTCGAAAACTAGTTTAGAAAGTTTAAAAATAAAACTAACTTTATACTCTCTATACTACTGACTGATTAGTTGATTTCAGTAGTTGGGAAAAACTCGCGTTGATCGGAGTGATGTGAACACCAGGAGGTTGTTTATAGATGAACGCATCAGCAATGTAGCTGGTCTGATGCATGTCAGAGAGTCGAAATGGTTCAATCACCCACAATCCGGCTAGTTACTAGGATGAGGGGTTAATACACTCGTCAGCTGTGAATCGAACAGTTCGAGGGGAGAAATCACCTGAGTTTCCCTTCAAAACCATAAATATTCAGGGCACAATATGCGATCTCCTTGTTACCAGAAATGACGAAAGGGTAAGAAAGTGAGATAGTACAATACTATAGTACCGTATTATTATACTTATTATTACTCCACTGAGTAGCTTGAGAATAACATTTATATCTTGAATATCAATCTGTAACTCGCTGGCGACTGGCCCTATTCAAGTAGGTAGTTACTTTGGTTCTGATATGAAGTCGTGGCCAAAGTGGTACAGTAGGTTGGGTGTGGGGACAAATGCTCTTCCAGAGATGGCATTCGCTAGTACCAGTTATGCCTTACCATGAACTGACAGAAGTTGGAATTCGTGCACTGACTGGCCATTGGATTGGTGGGTCCCAGTGGCTTAGTGGTCTACGAGCTAGCTCGCCTTGTAAATGGTAGATGGTCGGTTCGAACCTTGTCAACAGATTGATGGAAAGTCCCAAACTAGGCTGATGAAACAACCGGCTGTCCATTACTATCAGGTCAATTCATGATAAAATCCTGAACTAACATTTTTGTTCTATGTATGGGAGTTAATTCATCTTAGCATCTTCTAACTTAATTATTATTTGAACAAAGCAAGAACAACAATTGTACCAGGATAATATGAGCTCATTTTTTATTATTTCGAGGATTCTTCTCAACTGGTTACAACCTGAACAATGAAAAATGTGAATTACATTACATTAAAGATTTGGACATAATTTTCCACGATCACAAGGAGTAATTGGTAGGAAGTAAAAGTAGCATTAGTCCGGAATGATTTAACTAATTAAGAGTTACAAACACTGACTATTTATAGAACAATTCAAATGAACTGTGATCAATATTTGACAGTTTATAAATATTAATAGAATAATTAGGCTTGGAAACAAAAACAAGCTGTTGTATATATATATATATATATTTTTTCTTGTCACCAAGGCAGTGCAAGATTCACCACTGTCTCTTTCTGCGTACATAGATTTGGTTTCAGTCGTCTGATGGCAATTGCTTCAGCAAAGCGTAGCAAGTTAGGTTTCTTTTGCTTGTTGATTATTTTGAATGACTTCAATTTGTCTACATTATGACCAGTGTCTAATAGATGACGCGCAATTGCACTGTTTAATACTTGTGGACCTTTCAGTCTCAGGTTCTTTGGTATGTGTTCAGAAATGCGGACAATAACCCTTCTCTCTGTTCTTCCGATGTAGGTGCTTTGGCACGTACATGTAAATTGGTAGACACAGTTGGAGGTAACATGAGGTGGGTATTTGTCCACTTTTGATTGTCTCAAACAACTAGTTGTTTGATAAACACATACAAGCTTGGCAGCTGGATATGTTCTTTTCAGGGCAGCGTTCAGTCTGCATCTTATTCTACTGGCAATATCATCACCTTTGAATGCAAGCTGCAGAAAGATAGGCTTTTTCTCTACTGTGCTGATTTTCACTTTTTCAACATGACGTCTCCCATACTTGTCAATGAACTTTTGTGGGTAACCGTTGTCGCGTAGGCATTTCTCCACAATGGATAGCTCTTCCTCAATCTTTTCTTCTGAACACAGCTTCCTTACACGATCAAATAATGTTCTCACCAATCCTTTTTTGTAACTTATAGGGCAGAAACTTTTGAAGTTAAGATAAACCGCCCTCCAGGTCTCCTTTCTGTGTATATATCTTATGATTTTGCCGTCTATATCTCGTTGGATACCTAGGTCAAGAAAATGGAACTTCTCCTCTTTTTCATACTCCATTGTAAACTTGATATTTGGATGGGCGCTGTTCAAGACTTCTAGTACTTGAGATGCATCATCAAAAGAATTACAAATAACGAAAGTATCGTCGACATACCTGGTATAGAAATCGGTCAGACTGATTGCGGATTTCAGCCTTGTTTGTTTATTATTATTTTCCTCCGCTCCACTGAATTGATGGATCCATTGTACTCCCTTTGGTACTGGTTGATTTAGAAATCAATACACCAACCCCTGATATCACTCATGTAGGAAAGTTTATAAGCAAATTGACATACCACTTTAAGAATATTTTGAAGGTATTCAAATTAAGCAAATTTACAAATCTCTCCATTGATGTATCAGAAGAGGTAGGCGAAAACCAACAAACTGGCAGAAAACACAGTTCAGCGAAGACAGGACTCCAGGTGAACATAGATAGGATTGAGGTGCTGAAGATACCTATGCGCCAACAGCAACTTGAAACAGAACCAATCACTATAGACGGGGAAAATTTGAAAAAAAGATAATTTCCTTCACTTACGCAGGAAACTTCGTTTTTAATTTCAGGTGGAACGGATGAAGATATGGAAAGACAAGATACTCCTTCCTCAATCTGAAATGAGTTCGAAAATCTCCTCCATCACTCAACCAACATGAAGAGGAAGATTAGCATTTTCCACACAAATGTGAAGTCAGTCAGTTGGTCAGTTCTTCCACTATATGGGACAGAAACTTCGCCCATGTGTCACGAAAAGCAAATCCAACAGGCCACTACAGACTTGTATCAACAACCGCCTTGGCCGGCTTTATATTGAAGATCAAATGGCAGTCCAGAAAGAATGAGCAAGAAGAAACTCTGGCGATGAACAAACCAGCAGGCGAGAACCTGTCATTCAGCAAATATGTAGGAGAAAATGGAAATGGATTGGGGAACACCCTTGAGGAGACAGTTAGGTGGTACTGCGCTCCACGCAGACCCTCTCTTAAGTGGGAAACGACAAGTCGGGTGTTGGTTTGAAGGTGACATGGAGCAGATCATGTGTTTGGTAGGAGGAAATTAGAGGTCATAGGTAATCGTGGGCCAGGTCAGTTGAAGAGGACAGGAGAAGATAAAAGAGAGTGTAGATGTGTTGTTGAAGCGCTATGTTCCACTCGGAACCCAAGGGGAATAATAATAATCACTACAGTTTACCATATTCATGATCCTTATTATTGAATTTTTAAGTCAGTATGAATTTAAAACATACCAGAGACTACTCTAATGACTAAGCTTCCTTTAAGGCCATTGGGTTAGGTGAACTCTAAGGTATGTCTTCCCTTCAAGACATATATAATAAACTCTGAACAGAAAGTACATTTTAGTCTGAAGTAAATTAGTACAGTAATCTTTATTTGTCATGAAGAAAATAGATCAAATAAATAGCCCAGTGCTCCGGCTAATGACTATGTACAAGATCCAAAAACGTAAACAATCGATCCAAAATATTGGGTGATTTGACCATTTCCTAGACTTTCAAACTTCTACATAATTTGGTCGGATGATTTGGTAATGAGCTGACATCAGTTATGAAAGCATGGGGAAACCAACAGGGAGTGCTGGACAGCCAGCTGTTTCGTCCTAGTTTGCGACTCTTCATCAATACGCACTCACCAATAAAGGTTCGAATCCAGGACTTTCTGGTTTCAAGGCAAGCTAGCTCGTAGATCATTAAGCCACTGGGACCCGCAGATCCAATGGCCAGACAATGAATTCTAACTTCTGCCAATTCATGACATAGCGCGACCACTTCTCAATGTCAGCTCATGTTGAAATCCTCCATCCAATCAAAACAACATCCTTACAGAACCAGTACTTCAACATTATTCATAATTCGCGAAAGCTAGAGGGTGTGACCACTAGCCAGTGTCGTAGACCAGTCAGTAACTGTTCTCTTGATAAAGCCCCTCAACAATCAAACCCATGTTATCGAACACTTAAAAACTAAGAAATTATTAAGCATTTGACAGGTGATTGATCACAGGATGGACTACTGGGATACGTTCGACTAACGAAGTATTTATTTGTGTGTGTTTGACTTCAAGTGAGGAGACATGGTCACCGATGATACTGAATGCTATCACGTCACATCATGAATGAATAACATCAAAGGCTTATAGCTCACAGCCATACGTTCCACTCTCAATGCAAAAGGGCCCAAAAGAAGAGGAAAAAGAGCCTTCTCATTAAACAGTTTACGCCAGAAGTATCAAATGGATCAATTATTTTCTGCATTTGTTTCACAAAAGAGTAATTACTAGCTGGCTGGATTCATACATGATAGCCTAATGAAATATTCATTCGTCTTTCACCTTATATTCTCTTTCCTCCCTAGTCAAACATAAGAGGATTATTTATAAAAGAAATGTCTATCCCAGGTTTTATAACTAACACAGAAAGCATCGTCCCTTATATATATATATATATACTATTACTATTATATTATATTATTATTGTTCCTTTGGGTTTCGAGTGGAATATACGGCTTGAACAACACATCTACACTTTATTCTATTTTCTGCCATCCTCTTCAGTTAGGTCCACGATTGCTTAAACTCTCTCATATCCTCCTCTTCAACACACGATCTCCTCTATATCTTCCTCACACTGACGACACACTCATCTCTTTCCATCTGGATTCTACTCGAGCGATGGCCTGAATTGCACGTGATGTCATTCGACGTTTTCCTCAATGTATGCGCGATCCATCTCCATTTTCTCTTATATATTTGTTGAGCTATCGGCTCCTGTTTGGTTTGTTCATTGGTAGAGTTTCTTGTTACTAATTCTGTCAATTTGATCTTCAGCGGGGAGCAAAGGTGACTGTCAATAAAAGTCTGCAGTGGCCTTTTCGAAATGCTTTTCGTTACACGCCAAGTTTTTCACCTGTATAGAAGGACCAACTTGACATTTGTGTTGAAAATGCGAATCTTGTTCCATATGCTAAGTCAGTGCACAAGGTTTCCAAACTGATTTCACGTTGACGAAGGTGTATCTTGTCTTTCCGATTCTGGCTTTCCGCATGTAGTCTACACGATGCTCCTGTTGATGGTAACTGATGCTGGTTGTTGCTGAGGTTCATTCGTTACCTTCATCACCTCCATCTTCTCTGTGTTCACCTAAAGTTCTGTCTTCGCTGCCTCCCTCTTCAGCCAATTTGTTAGTTTTTGCCTGACTTCCTGCCTGCAAGTCTTCGAGTTTGTGTGACATTAGACATATATCTTCCGCAAAATCCAGATCTTCTAGAGTCTTCTTATTGGTCAGTGCAGTGCATTCCTGACTCCTCACTGCCAACCCATAGTCTAATTCATAATCGAGTCCACCACATACAATAATAATAATAGTAATAACCGACAGCGTTTCATGATTTATCAGCGGTGATTAAGATGTCCTGACCGCTAAAATAGTCTTATTTTCCTTAACAGACCCAACGATTGTCATGGAAAAGAAATCCTATACATCTCCGCTTGCAATACAATATCCACATAGTTTCCTGTATTATTTTTCCCTACCTACCTACCATCCATCGTCTTTTATTCATCATTTAAGAATAATTATCATTATTATTAATATTATTATGTCATAATGAAATCTTTTTTGTTTTATGACCACCCATCCATTGAGCTGTAGCTCTCTATATAGCCGTTTGTTTGCTTGGTTGTCTTAGTGTTCTTTCTATTATCAAACTGGATTCTACATTGTAGGAGATTTTTTTTCAATTTACCCTATACTACTTACCGTAATTACTGTTTGTCATTTAAAACAAAATTCAGGATGTGATTAGATTTGGTTTGGTTTGGTTTAGTTTAGTTTTTTTACTCTAAAATTTTAACTTCCTCTGAGCACAAAAAAATCTGGAAGACAAACCACACGCATACACAAAGGAAAAAATGACTGACAAATGTTTCTCTTTGCTTTTTGAAGTACATGTTAAGAATAGAAGTAGAATGGTAATCACTTACAAAGAAGTTCATTCAGGAAAGGGAATGGATTACCCCACCTTATTGTAGTTTCCAAAATGAATGTTTGGTGTATGTTTGTGTGCATGTGTGTGTGTGAATACAAGCAGTTCACTGAGGGTCAACAAAAGTATGCCTTAGACAATACTAGTATTTAAGGAGTTTTTATCCAAATAGCTGCATTTTAGCATTAGTTAAGACTCTGAACTATAGAGTCACAAAGAATATTTCCAACAGCCTGTTGCAGACTTTGATCAATAACTGTCTTCACTCTATACTGAAGATTAGGTGCCCGGATAGAATCGCCAACAAGAAACTATGGGAACAAACAAAACAAGAACCGATCGCCGCCCAACAAATATGCAGGAGAAAGTGACGATGGATTGGACACTCGCTGAGGAGGCCGCTGGGTGGGTGACATCGCGCGTCAGGCCATCGCTCGAGTGGAACTCGAAATGGAGGCGGCGAGTGGGACGTCCAAGGGTGACATGGAGGAGATCGTGCGAAGAGGAATTGGAACAGTATGGATTAACATGGACGCAGGTGAAAGGTACAGCAGAAGATAGAAGCAAGTGGAGACGTGTAGTTGAAGACCTATGTTCCACTAGGAACCCAAGGGAACAATAACAATAATAATAACTATAGAGCTAGGAGAATATGCTCTACAGAGAAATTAGAAGAAGAATTCATGTTCTTCGGAAAGGTATTGAGAAGTAACGGCTACCCTTAGAGGTTGGGTCTAACGCCAAACCAGTCACAGCGAGAAAGAAGTCCTGCTTTACTCAAATTGATTTAAAAGTTGATAGTATTGGAGGAATATTCAACAGAAGATTGAAAACATCGCATATCAGAGCCTGTCCTTCAGTTAAGTTGGTTCCTGTTTATTGGACAACACGCCATTTGGTGCAGTCAAAACAAAGTTGTACAGATACCCTTGTCATGTCAACTCCGACTGTGTATACAAATTTACATATATCTGTGGAAGCAGGTTATATTGTGAATGTGTACCGAAAAATCCTACATTTCAAGGGGAAACATGCTTTCAGCAGTGTCATTGCAAGGCATCTCCTTGACAAGTGTAATGAGATCGACGTTGGAAGATCATTCAAAATTATCAGCAGGCAAAAGAGTTCAATTCTCCTCAAGCTTGACGAAGTAATCTCCATCAAATGCCTGAAACATAATTTATGTGTTCAGAATGAAGCGGTTATCAGCTTTTTCTTGGCTACCAGTCAACTGGATATTTTCATCCTCTCTTTCATTTGATTATATAATGCCGAAAATTCCATTGTGTATGATTATTATTGTTGTTTAGGATAAAGTCATTGTTATTACTACTATTAACCACGCGTAATTGCACGTTGACTTTCCAATCGAGAGATGGCCTGCGTTCAGCACGATGTCATTTGATGCATTCCTCAACGTGTGCTCAATCCATCTCCATTTTCTCTTACGTATTTGTTAAGCGATAGGAAATTGGCTGGTTTGTTCCCACAGTTTCTTCTTGCTAATTCTTTCTGACCTGCCAGTGAATCTTCAATATAGAGCTGGCTGTTGAAGGCAGCTGTTGATAAATGTCTGTACTAGCGTCTTAGAAATCTTTTTCATGACTCATGTGCACTGCAAGTTTCCGATCCATATTAAAGAACTGACTGGCTAATTTCAAGTATGCGTTGAAATTCACAATCTTGTTGTTTATGCTAAGTGAAGCAAAAGATTTTCAAAGCAATTTCATATTGATAAAGGCATATCATACCTTTCCGATTCTGGATGCCTTGGACATCTCCATCCGTTCTGACTGCCTCTGGTTGAAACGATGCTTCCTAGCTAGATAAGTGAAGGCAGGTAGTAACCGCTGGTGCATTTCTCTCATTGATGATGACTGATGCTGGTTGCTGTCACTGTTGATGCGTGGGTATCCTCGTCACCTGAGTCTTCTTTATGTTCACCCAGAGTCCTGTCTTCGCTGCACTGCCAGCTTCTTCGGCCAAGTTATTGCTTTCCGCCTACCTACAACTCTTCGAGTTTGTACGACAAACTTTCAGTAATTCAAAATTTTTTATGAAATCAGCACGATACAAGGAGAATATTTGTATTCCGAAAAAAAAATTTGCTACAAAATTTTCTCCTATGGCATCGCTGATGTGTACACTTGCAGAATATTTTTTTGTTTGACCAGACTTATTTATCTTCTGTTATGAATGTCTCCAATTTTTATTTTGTGAATCTTCTGACGTCATTCCGCATCTCTACCTTCTGTCTTGCAAGCGTGTGTGCATGCGGGTGCGTGGAACAATATTCCATTCTCTATTACAACATCATTAGACTTAGATACGAAACTATGTATTGTACAAGCAAATTATGACGAAATGACATTAATTCCAGTCTATAAAGGGTAATAATAATAATAATAATAAAAACGATATGAATTGAGGAATCTTGTCTGAAAGAGAACAAATAAAATAATAAATATATTTACATATATATATTTATAATTCATAGGACTGCTATGATCTCTCATAATCTGATTTTATTACCCCTCCTCTACTCCTCTTTTTTTCTTCTACCCGTCGACTTCCTTTGTCCAGTTGGGATTACATACAAACATACATAGATACAGAGGGATGCGGACATCCTGCTCAGTGCCCACACAATAAGAAAACAGTGATATTCCTCCAGTAATAATAATAATAATAATAATAAACTAATCAAGAAAAAAATCCATCTCTATTGTAATGATGGCGAAATAGAAAAAAATGTCTCAATTCAAATAGATATTGCCTGTAGTTATACTCTTGACTAGGATAACAAAAAGAGGTATATAAGTCGACAAAAAGTAATCAACGACCCTACATGCTGATGATGACAGCCACGATGACCACTGTATCCTTGGGAGGTTAGTCACAAAGCACTAAGCATTCCTTACATATGAATATATACATATAATATATATGCGCATGCATGATGAATGCATAATTTCAACAGATGAATGAGAGGTGTACATCTGTGGCCATTTAGTTCAAAAAACACAAAAACAACAGAACGGAACCAGGTCAATTAGATGCAGAAGTTTGTTTTTTTTTTTGCTTAAAATACAAAATTCATCTCAGGAAACTTCTTCAAGAATGTAATAGCTACTGAATAGAATTCGCCTTAATTGTCTTGGCCTAAATGTTGAAAAAAGTTAATTTTTTATCAGTTTAAACACTGTTTTAATTTTTTCCTTAAGTTTCACCTAATTTGGTTGTGTGAGTTGGCGGCTCAGTCATAGAACGCCAGTCAACCATGCCTCATTTGGTTCGCGTTCCGATTCCTAACCAACGCACTTCTTAGAACTCACTAAGCTAGTAGCAAGCCCTGTCAAGAGAGGAGGTTGGGTATGGGACTGTGTTTTACTACTGAGGACGTTTTTTAAATTGCTTTAATTTCTCAGTGAAACATAGGACTTCAAGCTAAGGCTTTGAAGTTTCACTCGATAGAAGGGGTTTTATTATTATTGGAGGAGGTTGCTAGTCTGATGCCCAACCACCTTCCATCTTTACCAGTCTCATCACTGGCTCAGCTGGATTCGAACACCGAACCACCTGCTTGGTTGGCAAGCATTCTACCGCTGTGCCACCGACGCACAAACTCATACTAACTCAAAATTTTCACTTAGTTTCTAATCTGAGATGACAATGATGATTGGAGCTTCATCGGGTGAATAACAGAATGACAACAGTTTGAATCATTTGCAAATAAAGATAGAATAAGTACATTTCAATCTAACCAAAGCAATCTATGAATTTAAGAAACACGTTACCATTGCATTTCTGAAAATTGACCAGAAATACTTGCATATCTTGGTGGGGAGAAAATTTCGACTACAAACTGTCTCAGTTTAATTCTGAAGATTATCGACAAATTTATTTTAACTCAGTGATGTCCTTATAAGGAGAATTTTCACTTCTTTAAGAAGAACTTTCTTTGCGGCAACATTGAGAGTAGTGTCCTCCAATCGCCCGCTGATCTGCAGAAGACCAGAGGACAAGATCCCGCACCTGAACACTTCCATGTGTATATTTCAGCTCATCTGTTGCTGTGCAGTCAAATACATTGATTGTTCGACGCGCATACCGTCAAAAAATGTCAAAGAACACTATCCAACGTGGCTGCAGAAAGGAAGTAATGGCCGTTTATAAGGAGTGCAATAATCCAACATCTCGTCACCACTGTTTGTTCCGTCTCAACAAACGCCTCCTTCAAAGTGAAGAACAACCCGCCAAAGACAATATGTTTCCATCATCTTTGCATTGCAGAAGTTCTAGCCATTCAGTTAGAAGGAAAAATTATTCAACCACTTCTGCCATCATGGTAACAACTCTGTTGATTTGACTTAACTTTTGCTTGTATGCTTATTTTTCTAACTACTTAAAACTCTTACGTAATTCTGTAGGTTATTTGTTTCCAAGTACACCCTGACCACAACTCTTTCATCAAACTATTCATGTTATTACGTAACTCTTCTTTAACAATCGTTTGTGACAACTCATCACTTTTGTTACTACTCTCTTATATCAACATCCAATTCATCTGAACTTACTAATTGTATTTTCGTTTGACAAATTTAATGTACACACACATACAAAACAACCATATAAATATTTGCGATTGTACAGCTATGAAAATGAATTCACCGCCGAAAAGATACTCTTCGCTGAACTACTGATCTTCTGTCTATTTTAACACATGTGGAAGATCCGCAAAAGCATATTTTATACAAGGTTATTTTTTCAGATGTTTAATCGTGTTCTGATGATGAATGACTGATTTTTCGAAATTCCATAAAGTTTAACTGATGTAGTTTACAACGACAACAGTACAATAGTGATAGCTTTATTCTGACCAATGTTTATATAATGTACAGAATTTTCAGCGGAGTTCACTGCATGATATTTTCTCGTCGTTCAGCCAGGATCTTCAAATTTAACATTTAACTGACAGTGGATCGTGTCACACAGTTGTGTCTGACCTGAAACACAAGCCTATCCCCCTTATGATATCTCTTCTGTTTCTACATCGAGAAATACCCGACGATATTTGGTTGGATACCAATTATAGAAAGTTCAGAAGTACATTTTGTGAACCGAGGAATCTACTCACGAACAGTCAGGTAATGATATTGGAATAACCTGCCGTTTAAGGATGATGCTTTTACAAATGTTTAGAGGAAAATGGCGAATCAGCATGTTCTAGACAATTAAAAACTCTCCAGAATTACAATACTATTAGAGTTATACATGTCCAAACCAAGTTCACTTTCAACATTTAATTGAATTTTAGATTTTTCCGTCGATTGATTGTACCGAAGTGCTTGGTCTCAGGTTGACATGTCGTCTTCCACTGCCAGTTACCATTCAGCAATTAAATTCTAATTAAATGCCCAGACATCGTCGAAGCATCTGTACAAGAAGTCGTCATGTCAACCTGAGACCGAGCACTTCGGTCCAATCAATCGACGGGGAAATCTAAAATCCACTTCAAATTAAAATGACCCGTTGCACAAGAGCAGTGGCTCTCGAGGCCCAAGTGGTCTAGTGGATAACGCTTTAGCGTTTAAAAGTATAGGCACGAGGTTCGAGCCTCGGTGGCAACATCATCACTCACTGGGGAATGCAGGTACATCCAGATGACGAGTCCTAAATATGACGAAATGCGCTATCCTGGATTCCACTGCTAGTCACCATTCACAGAATAAATTCACTTTCAACAGTTTGAAAAAATTGAGCCTTATGTATATGATATTCATTAGTATAAAGCGATTTTGTATTTCTCAATGAATAGATATTGTTATTTTTAATGACGTTTAGCTAGTTAATGCTGCTGCTAATAGCTTTATTAAAGTATAAGTAATATAATTAAATCAGAATTTAAAAAGTCTCAGCTTACATAATATAACAACTTAATCATCCTTCCTCAGCAGGGGGTAATTTTTGCCCTTTCAAGTTAGCTAATTGTTAAAAAATAACAAAACCATCATGTGTAGATTATTGGATTTGATAAAACAGCATGTCTTTACATAATCAAATTGCCTAGCACATTCGTATTGATTTCATCACTTCATAGGCTGGCGAGCGGTGTTGTAAGTAGGTGAAAACTCTGTTTATGTCCGTCACTCATATTCAGTTTAGACTGTCCATTTAGTAGGAAGTGCTTCTGATAATGTGAGACGTTCTTTGTGATTTCCGAAATTTTTCTGGATTATTTCAGTATTGCCGAAATCAGCTTTGTGACCTGATTCTAAAGACAGACGAGCTATGGCTGATGATTTTTGAAGCTTTTCTAGTTCACTAACTGGATTTCTCGATGGTTGAACAGATGCTCTACGGTGTTCATTTCTTCTTTATGATGTTTGTCTGATGTATATCGCATCACATCACATTTCAAGCATTTTATTTTGTAGACACAATTAGATTGAGAATCCTTAGGGATTTGGTCTTTTACATGGACAAGTCTGCTTTGTCGTGTGTGTGTCTGGTGTTTTTAAGAAAACTCTAATGTTGTGCTATCGAATGCAACAATCCAAACATGATGGTTTTGTTATCTTTACCAATGTGACCAACTTAATAACAACGTGAAAAATTACCCCATATTGAAGAACGATAATTAGGGTTGCTATATAACGTAAGCTGAGATTTTGTAAGCTCTGGCTTAATAATACTACTTTGATAAAGCTATAAGCAGCACTGAATAGCTAAACGTCAGTAAAACACAACAACAATATCGTTTAGTCTTTTTCATTCATTGGGAAATACAAAAAGAACTTTACTAATAATGAATACCATTAGAAGTGATCATATTTTAAAATATTTAAACAGTCTAAATAAGAGAAATTATATGTAACGGCATTAAAATTATATGTAATATGCATTTGATAGCACAATATCGGAGTTTTCTTCAAAACATTAGACACATTCACACACTATTAGGCAACTTTGTCTAATCAAAAGACCAAATCCCTAAGGATTCTCAATCTAATTGTGTCTACAGAATAAAATGCTTGAAACGTGATGTGATGCGATATACATCGGACAAACATCGCTAGGCAGGGAAATCAAGGTAATCAGAAGAGACGAACGCCATAGAGCATCTGTTCAACCATCAAGAAAACCGGTTAGTGAACTAGAAAAGCTTGAAAAATCCTCAGCCATAGCTCGTCTACATGCGACTTCATAGGATCAAGTCACAAAATTGATTTTGACAATATTGAAATAATCCAGAAAGATTTTCGAAATCACAAAGGACGTCTGACATCATCAGAAGCACTTCATATCAAGTGAAGTCCAAGTTGTCTTGAGTAAATAGGAATGATGGACTAAAACAGAATTTGACCTGGTTGCAAAATCCAACGCGTTAGACACTCGCTGACCATGAACATGGTCCGGGGTTCGATCCCTGGCCGACGCACTCCTTTACCTCGCTAAGCCAGAAATAATGCTGGTGAAGAGAAAAGGTTGGGCATGAGGCTAGCAACCCCATCCTGTAAAAATAAACACTGCTACAGAAACTTCAAGCCACTAGCTTGAAGCCCTATATTCCACGGGAACGTGAAGAAATCAACTCTCTTCCATGAAAAGACAAAATCAACGCGAATGTGATAAGCAACCTTATTATGTGTGCAAATGCTGCTTTTATAATTTCATACACTTATCAAATCCAACAGTCTACACATGGTTTTTAATTCTTTACTAATCGAGCAACTTAAGAACAACATAAAAATCACCCCATACTGATGAGTGATGATTAAGTTGTTGTATATTAGCTGAGATTTTGTAAATTCTGGTCTAATAATACTAAATTGCTCAAGCTGTTACCGGCATCAAGTAGCTAAACGTCAGTAAAACACAAAGACTATATCCTTTTGTTTTTCATACATTCATTGGGAAATACAAAAAGAACTTTAATATTAATGAATACCATTAGAAGTTGTCATAATTTACAGCCTGAATTAGAGAAATTCCATTATGGGTAAATTTTATTTTGATAAAGTCTCACAGTGTTATACAGTAATGTTTACTGATGACGTTTCGAGCACAATTTATTGCTCATAATCATATCAAGGTAATCACACGACTTCCTAAATTCATTTATATAGTTCCGTTGTTTTTCACTTGATTTGATTGGTAGTAGTATTTTCCATATTTCAAGTATTTGTGATGAATCATTCCTATTGCATGTGTTGGGTGTAGATTCGATGAACAAGGATTCAGTAATCAACCTCTCTCTCCACCTACCTAGATTACCTTTTAGAATTTTAACCCTCTCCCACCCTATTGTGTGGTTGTGTGTTAATGCATGTAGTGCAATTGCTGAGCTTTTTTCTAAATTACTTATCTTCTCTGGGTCAACCATTCTTACCTTAGCTAAATTCTTATGTTCTGACAATCTGACTACCCCTGACCTACTAGTTTGACCTATGTAGTTGACTCAAATCACAGTCATTGCAGGGTATTTTGTAAATTATATTATTTTGTCTAATTGGGTCCTTTAACCTACAGAGCTTGTCCCTGAGTGAGTTTGTAGGTTTAAATGCCACCCTAATTCCTGCTTTATTTAGAATCCTACGTAGGGTCTCAGATGTCCCCTCTTTATATGGTATAACTGTAGTTGACTTATATTCTCTCTTATTCATGTTATTATTACTAGTTTCACAATTCTTTTTCCTTTTCTATTGTGCTCGAAACGTCATCAGTAAACATTACTGTATAACACGGTGAGACTTTATCAAAACAAAACTTACCCATAATGGAATGACATTCTACCACAGTGCACAAGTTTTATTCTTATATGAATGAATAAGAGAAATTATATGCAAAATTTTGATGGGGGTTTCTGGTAGCCTAAATTTTAAGCAGGCTGCCTTAAAAATTTCTTCCAGTACCTTTCATTTTTTCGTATTTTTCAGGCTAATCAGTTTTTAATAACTTGAAATTCAGAAGGATTGCTTAGTATTATTTGCAGGGTGGGATAAATTACAATGACGAACTAAGGTAATCAATCCTTACATAACATATTGACTTCAAACCTCTAATCAATTTGTGGTTTCCAGGATATGTTTTTGAAATTACTTCTATACACCATATTCTAACAAGTTTAATAACACCATTGATCCTTTCTAACACGTTACAGAATTACATAATGTCCTTCATTTCTGCGTTTAACAACTGAAATATATTGTTACTGCTTTGTTCTAGTTAATCAAAGGGGGTAATGAACAGATAAAACACTTAAAACTACAGCAGGTCGAGGGTGAAGATAAATACTTGCCAAGGATGACATTCGTTAGTGCCAGTCACGCTGTATAGTGCGTGAATTGATACAATTTGCAATTCATGGACTGTTCATTGGATTGGCGGGTCCCAGTGGATTAAAAGTCAGTCTTCTAGCTCTTTTGCCTTGTAACTAGAAGGTCGTGAGTTCGAATTGATGATGAAGAGTCTCAAACTAGGACGAAACAGATTTCCAGTACTCCATTGGTGGTTTCCCAATGGTTTTCTAACCAATGTCAACTGCTTTAGTGGCACGCATATATTTAGATTATTTGTAGCCGTATGTTGAGGAGGTTGACATGAGTGGAAGCTATAGGGAAAATCTATGTGACAGATATCTGCTGATTTTACCTTGGGAAAGAAGAGTGTATGTATAATTAAATAGACTGTAAAAGTATTGGCATCAGATGAGACAAGAAATAGGCTTCTTGAGACCTGAGCTTTTAGGATGAATATTGACATAAATTGTTCGACAGTCATCCAATTGCCTACGCTCTTCATGTCTGTTATCCAGAAGTACTAATAATTTCCACTTAAATTACTGTTTCCACTCTTTAACCTTCTAAGTGGAACATTAAGCTTCAAATTATTGAATTTTCAAAAGCGATTGTATCGTTCTTCATTTTCTAGGGGTTAGGGTTGTTGTTCTCACTCCCAAACTTTTTCTGCTTTCATATCTCTCGTTTGACTTGTGAGCAAGCTTCCACTGAACTATGTTTTTTTTATTATAGCTTGATTCCACACCGTTATTTGTGGTACAAGTATGGAATTTTCAGCATGTGAAATCAGTGGCCCAAATGTAGCAGGCCGACCATTGATATCAAGTGTGCGTCGTCAGTGAGAGTCCTAACCGCTGTGCCACCGACGTACAATTAAGGAAGGACGTGAGGCCTCCTCACTGACAAAAACTACACGCCTGAGCCCACCCGATTAGGGTCCTTCGCGAGTTTCAACCCACCGAGGTGCAATGGTGTGCCAGGTAAGCTCACTTACACCATAGGTGGTAATAAGAATACTGAACTTACAATTGTAAGTCCAATGGCTTTTAGGCTTCAGAGTTTAAGCACCATTAGTGTCGACGTTTTACAGGGTCGATGGGGGAGGGGTTTCTAACCTTCCACCAAACGTCCTCCTCTTTACTGGATCTACCATCGGCTAAGCCAGTTTTAAGAGTATGTTGGCCAGTTATCGAAGCTCAGACCGCTGAACCACTAATCCAGTACATTACAAATATCAATTAGTACGCCTTTATTTCTCCATTAGTAGCCGTCCTAACGATTAGATTGTATCATAAAGGCATATTAGACATATCTGTATAAAAGTTCTGTTCCACTAATGTTTATGTGAACTATCTCAAACAAACATAACTGAATGCCTCATACTGTTTTAATTCAAATAACCACCTGTTAATTCTTCTATTTTATTGGACACATTTATACATTTAAACAAAAAAGATGACACGAAAATACCTTATATACACTGAACATTAATACACAATATAAATATATGGTAATACATATAAGTATTAGAATATAAAGGGAAAATTATAGCATGTTATTACCTTTGCGTGTTAATTCATAAGCGGTAAAGCAAACGTTTAACTTCTAAGCGAAAGTTCTGAGTAAATCAGTGAGTCATTTATTAAAGTTTGAGTAAATATTGGATAGATTTGTATTGTAAAAAGCTAACAACTAGCAATATTTGTTACTCAAAGTCTGTGGAAGTAGAGAAGAATGATAACACTGGGTCAGTCTGTGATTTTAACATAAAATGAGCAATGCAATGGTATGGTATTATTTACTGGACGTATTATTCAACACGCAAATATAAATAAGAAGACATTTAAGAAACATTAGATAAGGCATAAAACTCATTCGCTTGTGGACAATCCAACCGATATTTGTATTTAAATGATACCGTTCAGACTGATCAGAGAATATTTTTCCTTTGGATTAGTTGTGTTCTCTGTCTAAGCTGCGAAGCTTTCGTCATCCCCCAACTTCTAGACAACGTCGCTTCAGCGTATGATAGTAGTGCGTCGGTGGCATAGTAGTAGAATGTTCGCCAATCACGCATGTGGTCCGGGGTTCGATCCCCGGCCACTGGACGCACTCCTTTACCTCCCTAAGTCAGTAATGAGACTGGTCAAGAGGGAAGGTTAGACATGAGGCGGCTAGCAACCCCATCCCGTAAAAATAAAACCAGTGCTTCTAAAACTTCAAGCCTCTAGCTTGAATCCATATGTTCCACTGGGAACGTAAAAGAATAAAAAAAATTAATGATGATATAATTGTATCTGCCTACCGCCAACCATTGTCGTGACTGATTGTTGTCTAGCAGGGGGGTGACGAGAGCTTCGCAGTTAAATCAACTAGATCAGAGTTCACAACTAATTAAAAATCATCCACCTGAGCTAAAAATCAGAGAATTTCTTTAGTATATGATTTTGAAGGAGGGTAGTTTTAACCACAATTACAAGAGAAGTGGACAAAGGAAAGGCACTAAGTTTTAAGAAATGGCTAAAGCTAGGGCAGTTTTAAAAATGCCGAAAGTAAACTAAAGGGTCCTATGGGTGCAAACGCCCCAGTGACCTTAAACGCATCCAAGTCGCTGGCTTTAGATACCTGTCACTATTATAGAGCAAATATAAACGCCATTCACTGACTGAGGATCAAATTTTACCTAGATAACGTTTTTAAGTACTGCTTAGACATTGTATTAATAGTTCGTTAGAATTAAGATTATAGTTAAGGTTAGGTCTGGAACTGATTTTATTTATTTTAATTTGATTTGCTATCCATATTCTCCTAGTAAGTGGTCGTCGATCCTTTTACTGGAAGCCATAGCGATTCGGCTGAGGGCTTTTGGGAAAGACTGCGTAACAAGATAAGAGCAGCAAACGGGTCACTAAAAAAGCTTACCTTGTCTCACTTCAGTGAATATACATACAGAAACGGGTCTTACTTGAAAACTGATACTTCTCATTATAACTAGGACGTATTTTAAGGTCACGCCCAAGAAAGATACCCTGTTTAATGTGTTTCCATGCATTTTGTGCAAACGTCATTTATTTTCATGGTTGGTCGGCTCAAGGTCACTCGTGCCTTCACATCTCTTGAAACGCGGTAGTTTAACTTTGCCTTGAAAACACCCTGCGTTTACCGGTGATAAAAGGGATGCTTAACCTAATAATCAGAGACGAAAGAATTTGAAAGTAAACATTGTGATCAATGTTTAAGATTGAACACCTTAAAGTCTTGGAAAATATTATAAATTCTTATTTTACTTAAAGATCCCGGATAAGGAGGAAATATTGCGCAATAAATTACCCTGAGGATCCTGTACAGCATGTGCGTAAACATTTTGTCTGGGATAAAGGTATTACTATTAGTAGTATTAAAAGATAAGTTTGCTGGCATTACCTCATTGGTGAGTATAAGCTGGAAGAACCACATAAAAATATAGTAACATATGTTGAATATTTCTACCTTGAGTGAGGACTTTCAGAATTTCATGCACTTAACTCTTTGAACGTGTGTCAGTGGCACAGCGATAGAATTCTCGCCAAGCACGCCCTAGGTGGTTCAGGGTGGTTCAATCCCTGGCTGACGCACTCCTTTACCTCAGCAAGCCGGTAATAAGACCGGTAAAGAGGAAATTTTGAGCACGAGGCTAGCAACCCCATCTCGTGAAAAATAAATACCACCCGCACCGACCGAAACTTCAAAGCTCTAGCTTGAAGCCCCCTATGTTCCACTAGGAACATAAAGGAATATAACAATAATAATAAAGACCTCTTGAACAATTGTGTTCAAAAAAGTCACATTACAAGTCAGGAACGATTTCAGTGATTCAGTTACACATCCTGCTCAGTTTTGATGCAGAAAATCTTCAGATTTCGAAAACTTTAGGAAATCCTGGTTCATAACAATCACTTCGATTGTCACTGAAGTTTACACTGCCATAGTCGATCTTTCTTGCGCTCATTAGAGGCTACAGGATGAATTTACTGAAGTTGGAACAAGAAGTCTCTAGCTGTCAAGTCTCGCTCTCATGTTATGACACATGAGACAGCATAAAGGGCTTAGTTTAATCCCTGGTGAAGTGATAGACGCATAATTTTAGTGAGTCTCAAAAAGGGAAACGAAACGCCAGTCAAGAGCTCCTCGATTTCGATTAATTACGAGACCTTCAAAGTGAAAATTTATTAATAAACAGTTTAAAAGAATCTAATTAAAAGGTGATTAGAATCGTTAGGAGCAGTTGTCAAAACAGTTGTTTACTAATAACTTGTGATCAACACTGATAGTCAGTTGACACAGTCAATAATAGTAAATTAAACATTGGAACCAAATGATGAAAATTTTTGACAAGTGAAACTAATGACTTCAATCGATAAAATAAACTAGATGTTTATGCATAAAATAATGAAGGGATCAATGATAGGGTAGAAAAGTAAAAATGAACTAATTGCTTTCTGCAGAGTTGAAGTACTATTTAGTGTAATACATTTTAATTTCGATTCGATTAAACAAAGATATATGAGGTAATGAAGTCCCGATAATTTAGAAAGTTAGACATGCCACGCTGGCATAAAAGCCTAGTACTACCGAAAAGATAACTAAAGATGACGGTGAGAGCTACTGAATTTTGGGCAATTTATATGTCCTCTGCATTCTCAGTGAAACATAGGGCATCAAGCTAGAGTATTGCAGTTTCGGTAGCAGTGGTAATTACTTTTACGGAATGGGATAGCTAGTCACTTCTACCTTTTTTCTTCGCCAGTCTCATTACTGGCTCAGCGAAGTAAAGGAGTGCGTTCAGTGGCAGGTGATTGAACCCTGAACCGTATGTGCGGTTGTACCACCGACGCACATGCTCCATTAATACTACATTATTATTAATCACTTGGGTTCCGCATGGAACATACGTCTTCAAAAACACACCTGCAACTTCTTCTATTTTCTGCTGTCCTCTTCAGCTGGCAGGGTTCACAACTGCCAATAATGTCTCATCCCCTCCTCCCCCTCCTCCCCCTCCTCCTTAACACAAGATCTTCTCCATGTTACCCTCAGGTTTAACTCAAGCGATGGCCTGCATCGAGCGCGATGTCATCCAACCTCCTCCTCATTGGTGTGTGTTTAATCAGCCTCCATTTTCTACTACATATTTCATGAGCAGTCGCCTCTTGGTTGGTTTGTTGCTAGGGTTTCTTGTTGCTAAATCTGTCTGACCAGCCATTTGATACTCAGTATGAAGCCAGCTGTCTAAGACAGTTAATTGGTGCATGGTGACTAGCAGTGGAATCCAGAATAGGCATTTCGTCCTATTTTGGGACTCGTCACTGGATGTACCTGCATTTCCCAGTGAGGTACATCCAGATGATCCTGGATTCCACTGCTAGTCACCATCCACCAATTAAATTCTAATTACATGCTCAGGCATCGTCGAAGCATCTGCGCAAGAAGCCAACAGACATATCAACCTGAGACCGAGCACTTCTATCCAATCAGTCATTCGATGGGAAAATATAAAATTCGATTAAATGCCTAAGGCATTTGTTGATAAAAGTCTTTACCTAGTTGGAAATCCTTTCCATGGCGCTCCAAGTTTCAACTTATATACTCTAGATAATTTAAATTGGTAAGATGTTATTGATTTCCCGCTTCCCTGCTTCGTCCATCTTAGATACGGTTTTAAACACTGACATTAACAAACGTTTCAGGGCTAATTATGATAGATGATATTCCTCCATTAAATATTGCGACTATACTGACTATGTTTCTTATGCCTGTAGTTATCGACAAGGAAGAATGACTTGAAGCATTCCAAGAAAATTAACAAACAACCTTCAAATGATGTTATAATCTGAGAAAGAACGCTGGATTAAAAATAACTATTGCAGCAATGTATGTTAGCTAGCTTCTTGGGCTACACACAAAGCAACATTCTTATTATGCTCGTAAGATGTGAACAATTTTGACTGAATACTAGTAACCAGTGTGACGTGTCTACTCTTTTCTTTTGTGCAGACTGAATTCTATCAGTCAGGTTTTGCAATGTCGCCATCACGGTGCACATTGATTTGATGATATTAGATAGTTGGAAACTATAGGCCACAGGAAGACTCGGACACCACCTAGGTTTCGTGCTGGTTGGCACTCATCAGCAAGGCGAATCTGCAACCCCCTTAAAGGAACTCATGTCCCTTCTGTGATTCGAACCCGGGTCACCCACTGAGCTATTCAGGCTCGCGATTGACCTCCTGTAGGACTGACGAGTGTCAACTAGAACGAAACCTAAGTCCAAGGCTTCCTGTGTCTGACTGCCTCCAACTATCTAATATCATCAAATCGATGTGAAAAATGACTGCATAATTGTTATACGTTGGCATCAACTCAAATCTGTATTATGTTTTCAAATACATCATCAATACACTGTAATATTCATATATATATATATATATATATAAATTATATATATAGCATGTTTGTTTCTGCTGTCAATCAAGTACAACCCTTTTAATATTGAAAACAATTTCTCTCATCAAATAATTGTCTTAGAGGTTGAAATGAATGGTAAGATTGCAGGTAAAGAAGGTAACCAACCAACCAACCAACTAACTAACTATCTAAGCAACTAAAGTTGTTGAATGATGGTTTATGTTAGATTAAAGCTGGGGTTGGGGTGGATGGAGTTGGAAAGGGTAATCGTAGGGTGTGTGTGTGTGCGTCAAATTATGTTATATTATAAATCTTACTAAATTTTATAATAACAACCTCATAATTTTGTTGTTTTCTTCTTTTTTGTTCACATTTCCTTTTCTCAATTTAAAAAATTTTCACTCAGCAGAAAGCAATGCCATTCATTTTCAACAATGTTTGTTTGTCTGTTTTTCAGTTATCTTATAATATGTTGAGAAGGTGAGTGAAATGGAGACACCAATTTATGCTTTCCGGTGTAAAATTTTTTTTCCTATAAGTGGAAGAAGTGTTGTAAATCACTTCTTCCAGTGTTTTCTAAATTTAAACCCCAATTGAAGAGCTAAACACCTATACTTAATTAGGGAAATAAGAATGTCTTGCAGTACATGAAATCTGGACTAGTTTACCAAACTGCTAGTTTTCTAGCTGGTTCAAAGGCCCGGTAAAAAGGGTAGGTTGGGAGGACGTAAAGCTACCGATCCTAGCCTGGAAAACCAATCGAACTGCTATATAGAAACTTCAACGCACTAAAGATATTCTAGAAATACAAAAAATTTAAATAGCAATCTTATTCTTTGCTGGAATTGGAGAAGTGAAATGACACAGAGGGCTGGTGAAAGCCATCGAGAAGTCAGTCGATCGAGTGATGTGTCTTCTTTCGATGAAAGCAAGAATAAGAATGAGGACGTGGGATGTTTGTACAATGTAAAAGGCTGAGAAGGCTGCTCACGTAGTTAAAGAAATGAGAAGATATGGTGTAGAAGTGTGGGGGATCTGAAAAAGGAGATGAAACGGATGTGGACTGTCAAAATTGTCAACTAGTGAGTCAGTAATCTAATCCCACAACCCGGACTACAATCATGAGAACAATGAGGTAGTGAGCAGCAATCATGATGTCACAAGTGGTAGTCAGAGCTCAAATGCAACATAATGAAAACAAGATTCAACTTAAAAAGAAGAGAGACTTGCTGGGGAAAACCAACAAGATGGCTGAAGAAAAGTTGCAGCGAAGATGCGACTCCAAGTGAACGTAAAGAAGATGTAGGTAATGAAGATAACCAACCAATTAACCAAAAGAAACAACAAGCAGCATCAACCACCAACAATGAGAGAATCAGACAGAGCTTTATTCCTTCATTCGTCTAGCTAGGAAGCGTTGAATCAATTACAGGTGAGCAGAAAGGAAGAAGATGCTAAAGCACGCCAGCGAGAATCGGAAAGGCAGGATACCCTTTCATCAACTTGATATCAGTCTGGACATCTTCTGCACTCATTCACCTAGCATAAACAACAAGATATGGATATTTAACGCCAATGTCAAGTCAGTCATACACTTCTATATGTGTGACAAATTTGCACTTTGCGTGAGTCACGAAAAGGATTTCAAACAAGCCAGTGAAGATGTTTATTAACAGCTGTCTTAAATGACTCTATAGTGAAGATCGAACGCCTGGCCGGCGAGAAAGAATTAGCAACAAGAAACTATGGCAATGAACAAACCAACAAGAGAGGAGCCGATTGCTCAACAGATATGTAGGAGAAAATGGAAATGAATTAGACATACGACACTGTGGAAGCCATCGAAAGATATCGCGCTCAGTGCAAGCAATCGCTCGAGTGGAATATGAACAGGAAACGACGAGCGGGTCTTCCGTGCAAGGGTGACATGGTGAAGGATGTGCGAGATGGCGATGAAAGATTATGGACAGTAATCTTGGGCCAGGCCAGCTAGAAAGGATAGCAGAAAATAAAAGGTAGTGTAGATGTGTTGTTGAAGCCGTTTGTTCCACTTGGAAACCAAGGGAATAATAATAATATATTACATGAAGTCACAAATAGGGACAAGAAACAATTCATTTATTTTCTATACATTTCAATAACTCGGACTACCGACTTCAGAAGTGAGTAAGATGTATTCAAAAGCAAATTTTTGACTAATGACCATTGAGTTTAAATTTTTCAGTTCATTAATTCAAGTTTATTTAAAATAGCCCAGTTGAAGGGTGTAACAGCCAAAGCCGACTCATTGTGGTCTCAACGCAGGGGACTGATTTTTGCGCCTTACTGCAGAGCTGTCCCAAACTTCTTTGAGAGACGTAGAGTCACTCAAGTTTAAAGAATCAACCAGACTATTCCTAACAATATAGCGAGATCAATACTGTGTTCAAAAGAATCACACACCAACGCTTCCCACAGACACTCGAAGGTCACAATGATCTTTTTCCACTCAAACAGAGCCACATTGGATAACAACATGCTATCAATACCGCCAAGTTAGTATGAATATTGCAATTAGATGGTTCAGGAGTGATTTTCCCTAACATTTATTCTGTTAGACAGGTGAGGAGGGGGATATATCTCTGGAAACTTCATATTAAGGATTATACAACTGATGCTGTATTACTAAGCTAGATTGTGGCTTTAACTGTCTTCTGTACAACATTTTAACTATGTGCGATTTCATGGAACACATGTTTTACCAACAGTAATGAAATCATGTGAAATCACAGGGTGTATACACACAAATACATTGACTAATAAAAAAGGTTTTTCACGTGTTGTATAATGCCTCACAGCTATATAACTTAATATTTTTGTAAATTAGTGGAATGTCAGATTTTGTGACTTGTAAAGAATTTGACTGAAAAGTAGAACACGCGCAGACTGTACTGTACAATAATTTTGATGAAGACTGGTAAATAAGGTAATGTACTTTCACTTTCACTGAGGGTGACAAGTATAATAGGGAGAGATTTTAATTTGTGAAATTATGATACTATTATTCTCCAGGGTTCCAAGTGCAACAAATGGCTTCAACAACACACCTACACACTCCTCTATTTACACCTGTCCTCTTCAGCTTGCCAGGCTCAAGACTACACATAATCTCTCATTTCCCCCCCCGCACAACACACGATCGTCTCCACGTTACTCTTACACTGACAAATAACGCATCGTCTCCCACTGGGATTCCACTCGAGTGATGGCCCGCATTGAGCACAGTATCATTTGACGGTCTCCCCAGTGGCGTTTATCCGATCCATCTCCATTTTAATCTACATATTTGTTGAGCGATCGGCTCTTCATTGGTTTTTTTCTAATGTAGAGTTTCTTGTTTCGAATTATTTTGGGCTAACCAGCCATTTAATCTTCAGGCAACTGTTGATAAATGTCTGCAGTAGCCTGTTGAAAATGAATTTCATATTTCTGATCCGTACAGAAGAACTCATTAACTGACTTCACATTTGTGTTGAAAACCTGAAAAGTGTACTTTATGCTAAATGAGAAAAACAGAGGTTTTCTCAACTGATTTCAGATTGATTCTTTCTGATTCTCACCGGCAGCCGACTTTGACATCTCCGCCCGTTCCGACGTCGTGTGGCTGAAAGGCTGCTTCTGACTTAGATAAGTGTATTAAGTTAGCTCTGTCAAACAACTCCGCTGATGGTGATTGTTGCTGTTTGTTGTTACTATTGGTTGGTTGATTGTCTTCATAACCTACGTCTTCTTTATGGGATAAAATGTGATTTCCATAATCTTTGATGTTACTAGATAGGAATTACAGGAAATGTTCTTGTCATGCGTGATGTTTAGCTTCAGATGCTTTTATGAAGGAAGCATTACTACGTTTTACCTTCAGCGAGACATACAATCAGGTCGTCCTTTGGTATTTGTCTTTATGATATGAACTTATTCTGTTAACCCTGTTTTATCGGCACTCATTGATGAAGCAAATCTGGTACTTCAAAAAACCTGAATAACTCTGTAGAAAGGTGAGTTAGAATTTCTGCGGTGGCATAAGTTCTTTCAAGGTTGTAGATGTGTCATACTGATGAATTACGATAAGCATGAAATCTAGAACCGATAGGTGGCCTGCTTAGAACTTGAGATACCGAAAACCCCCATCAGTATATTGCATATAATTTCTCTTTATCTAGTTGTTTAAATCTAGTAGAATATGACCAGCTCTAATGGTATTGTTTACTCTAAGGAGTATTTAAAACACTCACAACCTGATGGTTTGCAAGTTTCTACTCAATATGTGAAAAAGTATTATCCTCGACGGCAGCTTATTCCAACAGATTGTTCCCTAGCGGTATCGCTGGTTCAAAAAATATACTCCTAAACTTTGTACAATTGTCATTCAATCAAATGTTTAATTGAATGTTGTCATGTATTTCTCAAAGTAGAAAAAGAAGCGATATCATCATGATGGATTGGTTCGCGCTTAAGGTGAGATAGAACTGTGTCACACTATCTATTGTCAGTCATTTAATCTTTTATTTGAAGATCCTGAACTAAGAGAAAATACCATGCAATGAACTCTGCTGAAAATTCCTTACATTGTATAAACATTGTTCAGGACAAAACTGTTGATATTTAAAAAGAAATGTTGTCTCTCAGTAACCTTCAACTATTTAACGAATAGTGTTGGTTGAAAAATTTCTTATTGAATAGAATATGTTTCGAGAAAATATTGAGTTCAAGTTCTCACATTTTATTTTAAATACAAACTCCATCCAATGATGAAGACTGTGAAAGATGAATGCAGTGATCGGCGAAATTAATTCATCTACAACAATTCATGTGGGCAGATGAGTTCGAACGCTTGTTTATTGATATCACTAAAAGTCCTAATATCTGTCTTCGGTAAACAATAAAGGGATTCACACTGAATTTCCTGATAATGATGCAGCTTAGCTAAACAAATCCACTTAGATGTTTTTTAAGTCTTAATTTATTATTTTTACTTTCCAAGTGATGGTTTAAAGGGATTTGCCAGGTTTCAGGGCTTTTATCATGAACTGACATCGGTTAGAGAACTTTCGGAAAACCAGGAAGTACTAGACAGATTTTTCGTCAGCCTAACTTTGGACTCTTCAGCAGTACGCACCCACCGTGATCCGAACTCAGGTCCTTCCGGTTATGTTATAGACTAATTCGTAGACGATTCGGCTACTGGGACCCTGCAATCCAATAGCCAGCCCATGAATTCCAATTTATGATGGGGCGCGATCACAAGGGAATATCATCTATGGAGAGTATTTTTGCTCACACCAAACATTCTGTGTCCCACTGGTTACTATTTCCGACTTAACCCAAGATAAATAACTACCTGAATAGGGCCAGCTGCAGCTCGTGAGCATCGGATTGATATTCAAGTGTTGCTTTGCATGAATTTGATTAGTTTCAGAATTTCCTCCTCCTGAGCTCATTTTTGTTAGCAGTAACAGAACATGTATCCATGCACTCTATGTTATCAGGTTGATGATAAAATCCAGGGAGCACATTTCTTCCTATTCGGAACCCTTCAGCCGGATGAATCTGCGTTTTTAGTGATTGAAAACTCAAAATGTATTCATCACTAAATCTGACCTAACAAATCAAATTTAATTGAATTTTAGATTTTTCCCGTCGATTGATTGGACCGAAGTGCTTGGTCTCAGGTTGACATGTCGGCTTCTTGAAATGCGCATCCTGGATTCCACTGCTAGTCACCATCCACCAATTAAATACTAACAAATCAAAGGTTGTAGCTATTTTCCAATCAAGAATTCATTTGAGAATGGACTCGCTTATTGAAATATCTCATGCATAATTTTTATTTTATGTTGTGACATAGAGAGGCAACTGTGACTCAGAAAAACAACTTCTCAATAGTACATCACATTCCAGTTGCCTTGATGGCTGGTCAGTCTTATGCAGTAAAACCTGAGCCATCGAGGGTAAGCTTATCATCCTAGATTCACTATTTGGATCACAGTGGAAAACTGTTCGTAAATTCTGACCACATTTTCCCTAAAAAGGCAGTATACTCATTTTTCCTTACCCGAAACGTTATTTCTCAATAATAATTATAATTTGCTTTATTCCTAAACGGTACTAATGAAATAATATGGAGTTTTCAGCATTTGGTAGGATATTGCACCTTATTCTATGGCAAAGCATTAAAAACAATTATAAAAATAACATTACAGGATAATTAATGGCAGTTCTTATTTGGTATTTGTAATGACAGTGAAGTCATATATATTTATAAAAGGAAATTGTAAATTATTAAAATAATGTTTATAGCTAAGACTGTCAGTTAATTGACATAGTGTCACCAAAGATTACAAATAAGAGATAATAAAAGAATCGATTATTTGCCAATAACATAGTAATTCATAGATTTAGCATAGAACATGGGCCAAGTATGGTATCTCTGAGTTCCTATACTCACTAGTACGAGTATACAATCTTTTGTACTGACTTCTAGTTCTACCAGATGAGATACAGTAAGGGGAGAGTTGAGAATATGGGGAGTGTTGAGAGTCAGACATTATGGACTTAGACCACATCCCTGATGAGTTCCGATGTCTGTCAACTAATGTAATAACAAGCTGGCTAAGTTATACACCACTTTGCCCTATCGAAAACCTCGAAATGACATAGTCCTTTTTCAGTAGTCTGGAAAAGATTTAGGCAGAGCAGTAAAATACAATAGGTAAGATACAAGAGTTAACAAACTGTTAAAGCATGGTTACATGATTTCATCATGAGCTGACATTGGTTAGAGAACCATTGGAAAACCAACAGGAAGTACTGGACAGCT
This sequence comes from Trichobilharzia szidati, assembly GCA_944472155.2. NCBI lineage: Eukaryota > Metazoa > Platyhelminthes > Trematoda > Strigeidida > Schistosomatidae > Trichobilharzia > Trichobilharzia szidati. The sequence continues at coordinate 17,792,672 of OX235276.1, read as the reverse complement.
GTTTCGTCCTCCTAGTTTGGGGCTCTTCATCAGTACGCCCCCACCACCAGGGTTCGAACCCAGGACCTACTGATTACAAGGCGAGCTACTTCGTAGACCATTAAGCCACTGAGACTCGATCCAATGGCTAGCCCATGAATTCTAACTTCTGCCATGATTCCAGACTGTCTTAGCTTCTTAGTGTAATAATCAGAGGATAGAACTATATCAGGGTATTTTGTTTTCAACTTAAATTCCATTACAGTCTCCTGTATGCTACATGTATAATTTAAATTATCTGTTTCGTCTATTTTCTTAAAATAAGAATCATCTGATATCAGGGCGAAAGACCAATATGCTTACGAAAAGTGCAGACATCTTCTGCAGACATCAGTACCCTAAGGAAAGACAGTCTTCACATTATTATATGTATATATGTAATGAGAGACGGTTTAAAGATTTTAGTTATGTAGCTTGTAATTTCCATGAATGATCAAAGTAAACGCGACATCCGCTTACAACATAGACTAACATAGAACTAACTTACATAATTCGCCTAGCTTTTATTTGAAGAAAGGAGACAGAAGCTTAAGGGCTCAACAAATGTACTTGTTTTTATGAAAGTATGAAATCTTGAACAGAATACGGGATGTTTATTTTAATGAGATGTGTATCAAAAACGGCAATTATTTTCTTCCCACACAATGGAGTCACTTTCAAAGTACTTAGTTATTGAGATTATTGAGATAGCATGTTCATAATAGAATACAAGTAAAAATAACGCAAAATTCATCATCAAAGAGTAGTGGAACCAAAACTGATTGTGTTCTGTTTCCACTCTCAAAGACTCTAACTGGACATTATAAATAACACTGTCCTAACGACAACGTTAAATTGAATTTTCAAGCATTGGTTCGCATGCAATTAACTGTTTACAGGATTCCATCATGAGCTGATATCGGTTGGTGAACTATTCGAAAACCACCACTGGAGTACTGCACAACGAGCTGTGTCATCAACCTATTTTGCGATTCTTCAGCAGTACGAATCCACCCCACCAATAGGGTTCGAAAGCAGGACCTTCCTGTTACATGGGTAGTGAGCTCGTAACTCATTCAGCCAGCCAATGGAATTCGCCAATCCGATGGCCTGTGAATGAATTCCAACTTTTGTCAATTCACACAGCATATTGTGTGACTGACACTAGCCAATATCATCGGTGGCGAGTATTCTTCCCCACACTCAACCTAAGGTACCCCACTGGTCACTACTTCTCACTTGAGCATTGATTTGATGCCTAATAGCAACCGGCTCGATTCAGGTAGGTAGTCAACTGTGTTCTAGTGAGACGTCGTCACTGGTGGGGCACAGCAGATCGAGGGTGAGGAAGCATACTAATCAGCAATGACATCAGCTTGTGTCAGTCGCGCTATATCGTGCGTGAATTGGCAGAAGTTGGAATACATGCACTGGCCATTGGATTAGCGCGTTCCAGTAGCTGGCAGAAGGGTTTATGAGCTCGCTTGCCTTGTATCCGGAAGTTGGTCATGGGTCCGACATGTGTTGGTTGGGTTGATGCCACTTGACGAAACAGCTGGATTTCCAGTGTTCGAGTAGTGGTTTTCGAATGGTTCTCTAATGGATGTCAACTCATAGATATTTGTTTATTTAGCCTCATATGAGTGAGCTGACAACTTTCTGACAACTTTTCTTTGTTGACCTGAATACTGCCACTCAACAGTATATTGCATCACGCTGCAGCGTTTATTCAGTGAGTAAAGAACATAATTGAAAATTATATTTGTTATATACATCTCACTGAAACTTAAAATCAGTGATGGCAACTTCCTGTTCGGATGATATTAGATAAATTACTTAATATAAGATACAGTGACGATACAGTTTTGATAAATGGATGACGTTTAGAGCACAATTTACTGCTCATAATCATATCAGTCAGTCGTCCAGTTACTAAACTCTATCACTGTGTGTTATGTCAAAGTTAGCACCATTCTGTCGGATGAAACGATGACATTTCAATTTTGGGGAGATTTATACAAATATAATTTTCGCATATATCTATTTTTCACTCAGTGTTTATGTAAATAATCGGCCTAATCTTGATCAGGAATTATATGGAACATACATTTCACGGTATAGTCTTCATATCTGACTAAGCGGTTAAAGTATACCACAGGGTGAAAAGTCCCATATGAGAGAAACTTTTTAGGCAGTATTTTATTACTACTATCTTAATATAAGTATAATTCATGTACAGACTGGTCATTTTGCATTCGTGTACCAGGTGAAATCCAACAGTTTCGCAGAAGAAGCAGTGAAGAGAGGATTTCAGATGAACACAAAGAGGATAGTTGTGATGAAGAAAACAAACTATTAACAACAAACACCAATCAAAATCAACGGGAGACATTTGAAGTAGGTCACCGTTTTAACTTATTCAGGCAGCATCGTTTCAGCAACAGGTAGCAGGGACAAAGACTTCAAAGTTGGTCTGGATCGGAAATGCAGGGTTGACCTTCACTACTCTAAAATCAATACCGAAATCTGGTACAGTCAGCATAAGAAACAGAATTTGAATTCTCAAAGCTAATATCAAGTTAGTCAGTTCTTTTATGTGGTGAAAAGACTTTCTGTTTGTGCATCATGAAAAGCGATCCCAACAGGCTGCAAATCTCTGTCAACACCTAACGTCTTCGGCTCTATATTGAAGATCGGATGGTTAGAAATGATTAGCAATGTGACACTCTGTCAATGAATGGACCAAGAACCTACTGACCAACGAATAGGCTGAATACAGGGTGGAGATAGGTTGGTCACACGCTGATACAACCGTTGAAAGACATCACACCCAAGGCTGGCTTTCAACTGCAACCGGGATGTGGAAAGGTGAGTCGGACGTAGGTGACAGTGTGATTTGCAGGAGATCATGTGAGGTAGGAATGAAAACTTACGAGAAATCGTGGAATCATCTTAAGATCACAACGGAGAACATGACGAAATGAAAAAGCGCAGTTGAATCCCTATGTTCAACTTGAATTCAAAGCGAATAATAATCATAATACACCAGCAAATGAACAGAATGTGAATATCGTTCATAGTGAAGCGTATAATTATAAAGCGAATCTTGAAAGTGATACAATTAAAGATCAAAATCTTCGTTTACATTTCTTTTCTTCAGGTTAATTTCAAATTATGTAACACTTTTCAAGTTAGACGTCAAACCAAACTTGGCTGTATTCTATCTAAGAATAATAAGGAGAAACCCATTTTTGTTCAGCGAAGAAACATCTCTTTTCAACGAATTCATTTTCAAGCTGTACGCAGTCGTATTTATATAATGGAAAAATGCATTAAGTGACACTAGAAATTGCTCAGTCAATAAAGATAATTAAAATGATGTAGTAAGTGGAGTAGAGTTGAAGTGGATGAATTATAAAACTTTTAAAGATTATTTAAAAAAGTGGATTGGTTTTATGGTTTTTAAAAATAGTAGGTCAAGTGTTGTCTGGAAAATTGAGAGTACCATGATGACGGTGAAGGTAAAGTGAAGAAGTGGAATGAATTCAAGTGGTAAAACAGAATAAAATCAAGGAACATTACTGTGACCAGGGTAATGAGAGAGGTGTTTGACAAAACGTTTTTCAACACATAATTTAGGTTTTTGTCTATGTACAGCTAGAGCTTCGGCTATCAGAGGTGGAGAAAACGTCAGCTTTTGAAGTGATTGGATTTGGTCCTGTAGATAACTTTGAAGGAGAAATCACCTGTGGGGAGCTGAATGACCTGACTCGGGAAGGTGTTCACAAATTTAACACTTCGTCATCCTTTACTCACCTTTCACTAACCACACCGGGTAGAGTTCAGCTACGCGGTAACAGAGAATGCGCTTACAACGTCTATTGTATTCAGCTCCACATGAGCATGTGAATGAGTATACAACCTAGTTAGTTTCCATGATGCCTGTAGCATAGATGGCACTGAAATTGAAACCAAGTCAAGCATTAAATACCTTGGATTAGTTCTTTCCTCTGACCTTTCATGGTCATCCCACATCTTATCAATCTCTAAGAAACTGTTTCGTCTTACCTTCTGCATTAAAAAGTTAAGACAATCAGGTATCAACCAACCTTTACTTCTGCAGTTTGTAAACTCCTGTATTTTACCTATTGTACTCTATTGCTCTCCATTAATCTTTCCTGGGCTTCTCAAAAAAGACTATATAATATTACGAAGGGTATTAAATGCTGTGAGTAGGGCTTGTGGTATGCCACTGCGTGAGCTCGCCGCATAAAATCCTGTACAAAATGGGCAAAGGCCGTACTGTCAGACCCCCTGCACCCTATTTATTCACAACTATCCCCTTGTATCTCATCAGGTAGGAGGAGAAATCAATATAAAAAGTTTTATGCTCGAACCACTAAGTACAAAAATTCTACAATACCATATTTAGCCCGTATTTTATGTGATGAAGACTCTGTTAGACGTGAAACATATAAGTTACTATGTAATTAGCAGAGTGAATCGACCCTTTCATTGTTCATCTTTCTGTAATTTTACGGTGGCAGTTTTTCTATCGTTTAATTATAACTTAGCTATTTTATTTTAGTTGTTATTACTATTATTGCTATAATTTTACACTTTATGCATATTTTTCTCCGTATTGCATGCAGTAATTTGCTACATAGCTGCTATAACAGCATTTTGTTCTTATTATTATGTAGTTTTTATTTTATTTTTTTTTGTAGTTTTTGAGTAAATTAGATGCAATATTGTACTGAATGCTGAAAATTCCTTGCTGTATCATTAGTGCTGTTTCTGGAATAAAGCAAAAATTATTATTATATTATTATTATATATGCACATAGAGGCAGACTTAAGCGATGATTTATCCTTGACGCGTTGTCGACTCATATTTCAGCTGATAAATTCTAAATATAAGTCAGTGGCATAAATACAGCATTTGGATAAACGACTCTTAATGACTTCAGCAAGTGTCACCAATGAATGTCAAACTCATAAACAGTGTCTTCTTTGACACTATGATTTAGCTGTATACGGTTTCTTTCTTGATGTTTCTGTCAATCCACCTTCCAGGATATCTATCATTTAAGAGATTTGTGTGAAGGCTTTCTAATTCCAGGTCGACTGTATCTACAGAGCAAATTTTTCTGAATTCTGGAGCACAGGAAATTGACAAGATTTCTCTTCCTAATTAGAGGTACCCAACTGTTGAAGTTAATATACTGACCTGTAAATGTTGGTTTTCGGTGAATCTTTTTTTTAACGTTCCATCCTCTCTCCTACCTAGCAACACATCTAAGAAATTAAATGCGAAATTCGACTCTTCGTTGACAGAGAAAAGCATTATATTTTTCAAGAAGCTCGGCAGATGAACAGTTGTCGTCAATGTATTGCTTATACATTTGAAGACTCGAGACTGTTTCATTCAATGGAACCCTCTCCATATCTAAGAATCACCCAAAGCTGTAACCTCAAATGCAAATGTAACCTATAGTACTAGACAGCTGTTTCGTCAGTTTAGTTTGGGACTCTTCAGCAGTACGCACCCACCAACCAGGGTTCAAACCCACGACCTACCGGTTTAAAGGCGAGTTGGCTCGTAGATCATTAAGCCACTGGGAGCCTCCATTCAAATGGCTAGTCCATGAATCCCAACTTCCGCCAATTCACGGTGGGTACGTACTAATGAAGAGACCGAAAAAAGGACGAAACAGCTGTCCATTACTTCAGCACTGGTTTTCTAGTTGTCCTCTAATCAATGTCCTGTAACCAGTGGAATCTCTGCAAATCAACACTTGAATAACTAAGAGTAGCTAGAAGTGTGATTGAAGTACATCAGCCATAAAACCGGTGCGTGTACTATAAACCTGTAAAAGGATACTTTTGGATCAGCAGGAAGATAGAATAAAATCTAAAAGTGCTTTAAGTTTTCCTTCAAGTACACGTTTCATCCTACCCCCAACCCACCGATCCCACGATAAAACGTTAATGCTTTTATTGCCTAATTTAAACATGTGATACTAAAATAAACTCAAGTATGTGTGAATGCGTATTTGTGAGTGTCTTTCAAGTTCTATTTTAGTTTATCCCCTCCACACCTTCTTTTCTCTCTTAAATGGATCTTTTAGCAATAACTACCTCGATTTTTATCATTCTTCATTTCGGTTGTTCTACTTCTAAGCAAATACTAAACAAAGTAAAATTGAATACTGACATTAAATTACTTAAAAAACAAAAAAAACACCAAAAAACGGGATAACGCTGTTTGAGTACTAATCATTTCCCATGAACACTCTTTTTTTTCATTTTTACAAAACCAACAGCTTGGTAGACATTTGTTTGCGTGATACCTTATCAACAGCTAAGTGTACAACTCATTCACATAAAGAATTACTCTAGAAATTTATTGCATGCCTTTTTTAATAAATTGCTTCATACCTTAAGTCACTTTCAGCAGAGTATTATAACTGTAGAAAATTAATGGGCAAGACGTGTGTTTTTGATAATATAATATTAATAATATTGAATCCATTTACGTTCATATTACTTTTGTACAAGAGATCTACTGTCATTCTGTGACAAATAATCGGCAACCTTGTAATTATGCAGCAAGTGTTTAGGAGAAATGATAAATTTACACTCTGTGACATTCCAGTACACAAAACCCTCTGCGGTAGACAGTAGTGCATGTCACATCATCTGTTAAAGTTGGGCATTGTAGTCGTTATATATGGTACACACACACTGGTACAGTGTTACAAACTTTATGACGTTTAAAGCACACTTTGTTGACTGCATTATTATTATTATTCCCTTGGGTTCCGGGTTGAACAAATGGCTTCAACAACACATCTACACTCTCTTCTGTTTTCTGATGTCCTCTTCAGCTGTCTGGGCTCACGATTACTGCCCATAATCTCTCGTCCCTTCCTTCTCCCTAGTGATGGCCTGCATTTAGCGCGATGTCATTCGACGGTCCACCCCCCCTCGCAGCAGTGGTGTATGCCCAATCTACCTTTAGTTTCTCCTACATATTTTTGTTGAGCAATCGGCTCTTAGTCGGTTTCTTGCCAGTGTTTCTTGTTGCTAATTATTACTGGCCAGCTAGCCATTTGATCTTCAGTATGGAGCCAGCGAAGACAGCTGCTGCGCTGGCCTGTTGGAATTGCTTTCCGTGACGCGCTATATTTCTGACCCATATAGAAGAACTGAATGACTTCACATTGATTTTCACAATCTTGTTCTTTATGCTGACTGAGTGAGTGCAGAAGATTTCATAACTGATTTCAGGTTAATGAAGGCGTATCTTGTCTTTCCGATTGTGGCCAACTGGCTTTGACGTGCTCATCCATTCCTCCTGAAATCGAAACGATGTTTCCTAGATAAGTGAATGAAGTAACCTCTTTCGAATTTCTCCCATTATTAGTGGTTGGGTGCGTTGGTGGCAGAGTCGTTAGGTCGCTGGTCGCCAACCATGCGCCTGGTCCGGGGTTCAATCTGCGGCCGACGCACTCCATTACCTCGCTAAGCTAGAAACAAAAAGCTACTAAAGAGGAAAGTTTGAACAAGAGGCTAGCAACCCCGTCCTGTAAAAATAAACACCACTACTGCAGAAACTTCAAGTCCGTAGGTTGAAGCCTTATGTTCCACTAAGAAAGTGAAGGAAAAAATTAAAATGGTGATTAATGGTGTTTCTTGTTGTCGCTGTTGGTGAGCGTGACTCTTCATCACCTCTGTTTCCTCTATGTTCACTTGAAGCCCTGTCCTCGCTGTCAGCCTTTTTATCCAGTTTGTTGATTTTACTTGTATGTGTTCGAGTTTGTGTCACATTAAACACAAGTTATCCATGCGAGAAATTCAGGTCTAATAGAGTCTTCTTATCGGTCAGTGCACATATTCTAGTCTTTTCACTCCCCACGCACAGTCTGAGGCATAATCCAGTAAGTCCACCACAATTAGTAATATCATCGTGGGTGATAATAGGCAGACAGCCACCAGCCAGCCTTGTCTTTCTTCTGTATTCACTTCATAGCCAGGCTTCATTGCGTCTTCCCTTAAGGGTCACCTGACTGGCAAGTGGCAGGCATTGTCATACAGCTAGCTGTTGAATAAGGTTGATAAAGATTTGGGGCACTGCACTCCAATTTGTTCTGAAGTAGTTGCAATTTGATCAGCACATGATTTGCCTGTCCTGGATCCAGTTGGTTCTGGTGGGTGGAGTCCTGCACCTAGTGCATCTTTTATTCTCTACAGGATGATGCTACTCAGTTTTTTACTCGATGTGGACAACAGCCTTGTTCCACGCTATTTCTTACAGAAGCGTAGTCGCCTGTAGTCATAGCATTTGTTAGAATGTTGCTTATCTTGACAGTGTTTCTCAATGTCACATGGTTTATGATTGCTATAGTTAAATGACCAAAACGGAAAGTTCATGAACATTTGTCTTATTCAAATTTACCGGTGTCAGTAAGAAATAAAATTGTACATTTTTTAGTTAAAGTACTCATTCACACAAAATAACATCACAATCATAATGAAAACTTGCTTTTCATTGCTTACAATCCACGACGCTTAAATGACTTCAGACTTTAGCCTAGAAATTCCCTCAGGGTTAGTCATGCTTTTATAGGGTGATAGTTTTTGGCCTCATGCAAAACCATCATCCTTCCTCTGGAATTGCCGTCAGTTAGGGAACTGTGCTAGGTTTAAGGATTGCCCCAGCCGGAAATCTAACTCCGGACCACATGAGTGTCTTGACAGCATCCTATCACAAACAAAGTGGGTTGGAGCAACTGGGTGTCAATCTCAGTACCTATCTCACAATAAGTCAGCTCTCCACCATTTGAGTTAGTCCATTAAAATATTGAGTTTAAAAAGGAATTTATTAATGATGGTATTTGGGGAAGAGGTTGTGTAAAATTTGATCCCTACTACTTGACAATATTTACAAAAACATGTTTTAATATGGAACAAAATCAGACTAATTAGTCATGCGTCGGTGGCACAGCGGTTAGGACTCTCGCCGACTATACACATGGTCCGGGGTTCAATTTCCTGCCAACGCATACCTGATATCAATGATCGGCCTGCTAAATTTAGGCTACATGCTGAAAATTCCATACTTATACCAAAACATTCTGTGTGGAATCAAGCTTTATTTCAAAAAAATTGTTGTGTTTCCAATCACATTTGTTTCCGCACTTGGATCCCGTTACCTTTGCTTATCTTCACCAAGTGTACTGTAGACTTCGACGTTAAATAAATAATTGGTAAATGTAACAGATAGCCAGTCATTCATTTCAACCTATATCTAACTTCCTCAACAAGTTGACATTCAGTGTAACACAAAGAAATGCCATTACACCGTAGTCATCACCAATGTCCCAACTATTATGCCAATAGTTTATGCACAAGAAAAGACACACAAAAATGATAGGTTTTCAAAAATCCATAAACAATATCTTATCCTCGAAAAGGTCATTACAGTTTTTTCCCTTAAGAATGTTATGTGAGCATTACGTCACTAGACTATGCAAAGACACTGAAAACTTGAAGTGGAATTTTTTTCTAGTCTAGCCTAGAAATGAAAAATAACGACAAACGATAACAGTAACAAACTGGTCATTAGCGGTATTAAGAAAGTGTGTCTAGGAAGAAGACATTTGCCAACTAAGCTAAATATAGAAAGAAAATCAATACTTGTCTGTGTTTCGATATAAAATATTTGAAAACTTTTCAATACATCTAGTGAAAAGCATACTGGGGTATGACAAATTTATGCTGAAAAGATGAAATACCAACTTATTTGTTAGTCGCATTTAGTGTTAGAAACTGATAAGGGAATCATAAATCAGCAAAGACAAAAATATTCTGATAGGCACATGTAGGGAAGGGCAGACCATTGGTGATTCTCCCAACTGATAAGTCAGTAATTTACCTGGATCTTGTGGATTTTTACAGTGATTTAGAATGGTTTCAGTGAGAATTTCGTCGCGATCCGACAGAAAGCAGTGAACTTTTGAAATCCTTGAGGCAGAAGTCTTGTACGCTCTTATGACCTCACTAGGGGGTTTAACAAATGTCCTTAATTGTGATGGACTGCATTATGCGTCAGTCTATGGATAGCGAGGAGACAAGAATACGCTAGATCACCAATAAGAAGACTCTAGAAGATCTGGATTTCACAGATGATACATGCCTAGTGTCACAGAAACTCGAACACTTAAACGTAAAAACAAACTATCTGACTGGAGAATCATACAGCGCAATGAAGACAAAACTCTGGGTGAACACAGAGAACATGAAGCTGATTAAGATAACCAACGAACCGCAACAACAACCAGCACAGAAGTCACTTTTTTCACTTATCTAGGAAGCAACGTTCGACTACAGGCAGAACCAATGAAGATTTCAAGGAGAGCCAGCCAAAATCGAAAAGAAAAGACACGCCTTCATCAATCTGAAGCCAGTTTGTAAAAACCTTCTGCGTTCAACATAAGGAATAAGATTTGCATTTTCCACACAAATGTCAAGTTAGCCCTGCTATACGGGTCAGAAACATGCACTACGTGTAACGAAATTGGTTTCGAATGGGTCACTCTGCAGACTTATACTGACAGCTGCCTTCGCCCACTCCATACTCAATATCAAATGGCCGGTCAAAAAAATTAGTAACAAGAAACTCGAAGATGAACAAACTATCCAAGAGCCAGTCGCTCAACAAATATGTAGGAGAAAATGGAGATGGATCGCGCATACATTGAGGAAACTGTCGAATGACATTGCTCTCAGAGCAGGCCATGGCTGCAGTAGCTTCCAAATGGGAAGCGACGAGTGTGTCGTCAGTGCAAAGGTGAATTGGAGGAGATCGTGTGTTGGTGAGAAGGAGATGAGAGATTATGGACAGTAGTCGTGGGCCCGGACAGCTGAATAGGATGGCAGAAAGTAGAAAAAAGTGGAGATTTGTTGTTGTAGCTGTATGTTCCACTTGGGACTCAAAGGAATAATAATATCTGTACACTCTCAAGGCCTTACTGTGGGCTTAACTAATACCCTTAAGGTTCCAAAGTCGAACTGTTGACCTGTACAGTAACTAAGTTGAAATTCACTGACACCTAAATGTTACTTCCTGTCAACTGATGATTTAAATTTGTCTATAACCAATGGCCACAGATAACTCTCTGTCTAAAGCCTAGCATGGATAATAGTTCGCATCGAAAAACACATCGAAAATAATTTAATTATTATTTCAAGAATGTAATACAAGCCATGAAGTTCCCAAAAATTTAACTAGAAGGGAGGTAGAAGGAGTGAATTATGATATCGTAAAGTGAAAATGATATCCCCCAGTTCCATATCCAAAAAGTATCTACTTTTTTCTTCAATATACATTTGAATATATATATTTCAGCTCGCTTTGTTTTTTATATGTCTTCCGGAGAAAAGTACTTTTTTGTTGAAAAGTCTCATAAGTATTCATCAGAGAAACTTATAATTAGTAATTTCTCGAAGAATTCAATGCACACTGGTGGTGAGTGAATACTCCAGTTTTAGATGAATTTTGATTTCTTTTTTCTGTTTGTCTGCTTGTTAAGTAAGATAAAAATTCACTGAGAACGAAAAGTGTAGTCTTAACGAAACAGTTGAAACATCTTTAACAAATACTCTCAGTATCACTTATTATAACAAATTATCTAGTTGCAGAGTGAGAGGTGAGTGAAAGCTGAAATGAAGCCCTCAAAAGGAGCGTATATTGTTGAAGGCCTCCAACATATATTTACTATCTTAACGATGCTCTGAATACTATGATAATTTAGAGGGTTTGAAAACTCATCAGTTAGACTAAGTATCACCTTGAAATACTTGTTGCAATGAATGATTACATGCGTTGGTGGCACAGTGGTAGAATACTCGGCACCCACGCAGGTGGTTTGGAGTTCGATCCCCGGACACTGGACGCACTCGTTTACCTCGCTAAGCTAGTAATACGACTGATAAAGAGGGAAGGCCTGGCATGAAGCTGGCAAACTTTTAATCTCTAGCTTGAAGTCCTGTGTTCCAATAGTGAGAAAGTAAAGGAATAAAAATGAAAAAAAGAATGATTACAGTTTTCTGAGGGGTTAAACAGTCTGCCTGACCTCGAAGATTTCTTATAATTTTGGCAAAATAAAGTACTCGACATCCATAGAAAAACGATTAACACTGCTTATCTATTTCTATGAAGTTATTGGTTGCAATTTTTGCTGACAGTAACGTACAAGTATTTAATTTGATGAGTATTCTGTCTACTGTCCCTAATGAGAACACCACTGCTTGTAGGGATCTAGGTACATACCTCGTCAGAGGAAAATACACATGAATTGCTTATGCCAATGTCCATCACACAGATACTACCACAATGCAAATCTTAACGACAACAAATTACTATTTCGAAAATGCCTTTATGTGGAATGTTGCAGTGGTGAGAGGTTGTCATCTCTGTTGAGTAGTGTTTCTATGTTTCTATTATTAATTCCCGGAAGAAATATAGGGCATCAGCAGCACATCTCCATTTCATCCTGCTGCCTGCAGTAGTCTTTAGCTGGAGACATGACTGTGTACAACCTCTCACCTTCTGCTCACTTGATCTCCTCCATGTCACACTTGAACCCACATCCAACTCGTTGCTTCACACCCAGGTTCTACTGGAGGCTCTGTCACGCGATGTCACTCAGCGCAGTCCTCAGGGTGCTTCTTTGACGTATCGATTGAGTAATGCTTATTTTTGACTTCTCATTGTTAGAACTGCCTGTTATTTTCGCCAATCTAACAAAGTAATCTTAAGTATGCAGTGAAAGTAGGCGTTGATGAAAGCAGGCATTAGATTCTATTATGGATAAAATTTGTTTTGATAAGGTTTCACAGTGCTATACAGTTGTTCATTGATATCCCCAATCGTAGTACATATCTTCATGGATAGCTGGGAAAATATAGCTTTTAGTACATTTAATCCTACTCCAAAAGTATGGTGGAGATATGTAGGTGACACTTTCACTCACAGTGTTAAAAACAGAATATATCTATAGTTTATTCGCACACATAAACTCACTAGTAAAGGGAATAAAATTCACGTCGAAATCGGAAAATGAACAGGGAGAATTAGCTGTTTCAGATTGTAAAATAAAGCGCAGAGAAGAAGGAAAACTGCCCACTAGCGTTTATAAAAAATCAACGCATTCGGCTAATAGATTTATAGACTAGTCTGTTATCTGTACAGGTAGGCTTAGTAAATTGTCTTACGAACTGAGCAATAGCACTAAGTAGCACAACAAAAGACCTTAATGATGAAATGAAACAGACAGAAGAAGAAGCATTGGTGTCAAATAACTAACTGTCCTATAAAATCCATTAGGAAAACTCAAAAAGGTCAAAAGCAAAATAAAAGTAATGGTGAAACTAATAATAATGATAACACACATAAAAAGAATATAAGGCATCTACAATAATTTTACCATATAAAGAGGGGATATCTGAGACCCTACGTAGGATTCTCAATAAGGCAGGAATCAGCGTAGCATTCAAACCTACGAACTCTCTTAAGCAGGACAAACTGTGTGGCTTAAAGGACCTTGTTGACCCAATTGGACAAAATAATATAATTTTCAAAATACCTTGCAATGACTGTGATTGTGGTCAACTACATAGGTCAAACTAGTAGATCGAGGGTAGTCAGACTGTTGGAACATAAAAATTTATTCGAGGTTACAATGGTTGATTCAGCGAAGACAGATGAGTAATTTAGAAAAAAAGCTCAGTAATTGCACTTCACGCATTGACACACAACCACACAATAGGGTGGGAGAGGGTTAAAATTCTAAGAGGTAGTATAGGTAGGTGGAGAGGAAGAGAGGTTGATTACTGAATCCTTGTTCATCGAGTTTACACCCAACACGTGCAAATATGGAAAATATTACTACCAATCAAATTGAGAAGTGAGAAATAATAGAAAGTTGTGTGAGCACCTGGATATGACTATGAGCAGTAATAAATTGTGCTGGAAACGTGGTCATCAGTAAATACTACCGTGTAACACTGTGAGACTTAATCGGAATAAATTTTATCCACAATGGAATTATACTCTAATACCACAGTGCACAAGTTCGATTCTTCTACGCATGAGCTTGTTTGAAATGCTTTCTGCAACACGCCAAGTCTTTATATCAAAGAGAAAACACTGATTCGACCTTATTGTTTGAAATCCTAAGACAATCAATTCATGAATAAATATATAAATTTGGCTTTTAGTTCCTTTTCCTTAGTACGATCTCACTATAGAATTCGGCATGTTGAAGTCGTGTCAGTATAATACGTCTGTCACTGAAGGTTGTATTAGCTCAGTTTTTGTTTCGACAAAGATTTACTTAGACCATGCTTTTTATCTCACCTCATATTTCAATCCACCTTCATCAGTTACCAGTAAATACAACTGAAAATAAACATTAAAGAGACTGCTGATCTTTTTCTCAACAGATTACACTAAACAAAACACACTCTATATATGTATAGTGTTCATCAACAATAAATTATTTATACACTGTAGGTAGCACTATGAAAGGAGCTACTGGCAGGTATATAGGTGACTAGCTGGTTTCTAAGCCATAAACTTTTTAGATTACTTATATCTGACCAGCAAACACTACCGCTTGAAGTGACTAAATGACTGACTGTTTTCAATGTAGAACTTTGCAAAGATGTGCAGAAACTCGAGTTGCCACTCTCCCTGCATGTAGTACACAATGCAACAGAAGAGAATTAGTACAGATTCAAAAGAGAAAGAGAGAGATAAAAAACAGAAATATGAGGCAAAATGGATAGTAGTAATATGGAAGAACAATAGAGATTTATTGGATATGACAAATCAAAAACAGTGAATCCATATGAGCCAGCCATTGTGAACGATTTTGAGCCATATCACAAGTTGTTTCCAGCCGCCGTCGTTGGTTGTTACTATCATCCTGAGGACCCCAGCCAATAAGTCTAAATCCCCCTACGTGGCTTGAACTAACTATTATGAATTTCATTGACTGATAGAGGCAAGTTTTGGTTTAACCAACCTGATTGATCCTGTGTCAGCTGACATTACCCACCATGGAAGGCGATGACTGGGCATATGTAATACATTTCCTGGCCATCTCTCTCAATCCGTGTTACTCCACAACCTCATCAACTGATTCTCCCTAGTTTCCTGGAATTCGACTCCTAAACTTACTACTAGTCATCCTAGTATATCACTTAACTTGAGAGAACATAATGCAGACATCTATGATCAAAGACAGCTAGCCTTACCGTATCTTCCACATTCAATGTCCATGTCTCACAGGCACAACAGAGGACACAACGAGCTACTGAGCAGTTCACACGTGCTTTAGTCGGTACGATAGCCAGCCGGATATCACGTCAACAAGCCAGACATTGTGTAAGTCAGCAGGTAAATGCCAATGGAGACTTCTGCATCCATGCTGGCACATCGTCAGCGATCAACTTGCTGGTGTTGAGGCTGATGCAACTCCCCAAATAAGTGAAGTGGTCAACACGGTCTCCACCGACCATTTCACTCCCTATCTTTAAGCTGGGATTCATCAATTTAGTCCAGTCTAATCCTGTAACATCATATTACATTTGAAAGGGGCTAATCGCATGCAAAACATTCGAAGATCGCTCACTGCGTCTTAACCTAGAGAAGGACTAAATCGGCTCCTTTAAGTGAGTGGTGATTTCAGTAGTACATACCATCATGTTATGAAGTTCTGTATGACGGGATACCAGTATATATATACAATGAAATATTTGTAACCAGTCAGTAGTTGCTAACTCACATTCAACTAACCAGTTATCTCTTTGCAACCACATACAAATAAGTTTTTCCGATTCATTTTTCAAAAAAAGACAAGCTGATGTATACGAGCACATAGCTGGAAATTATTTTCCACATAAAAAGTCAAACATATTTCAGTATAACAAATTATTGCATAACAGTTATCTAACCTTATTCAGAATACGAATTTTGTCAGGATGATGTTTTCACACGCAAACAGTGATAATCTCACAATTTTTTTTCTTTTTTTAATTTATAGGAACACCATTTCTCAATTTTTGATCTCTTCTCCTGTCTAAAACAAGATTTTATCTATAAAACGGACTCTACATTCACACTGGACTTATATAAAAAATGAGAATATCCATATTCGTATATATATATATATATACTAAGTATACTAGTTTAACACATTTTATCAAGTTACACCAAATCAATAATCAGAGTTTTAAGTCTAAAATGAATTAAAAGTCACTCTGAATGAATAGTCTTCTTTTCAACAGATGCCTTTATGATACTTAGAGTTAGATAATAAACTATATTGCCATGAGGGCAACCATGGTCAGATACATTTTATAGTAGAATAAGAACGCGGAATTAAAGTCAAATGGTACGCCTCAAGTGGTCCGGGGATCGACCTTCTGCGGACTCAATGCTTTACCTCGCTAGGCTGTTAGTAACATCAGTAAGGAGGGAAGGTTGGGCATGAAACAGCTAGTAACCCTATCCCGTAGAAAAGAAACACTACTGCTACCGAAACTTTAAAGCTCTGGCTTGAAGCCCAATGTTCCACTAGGAACGTAAAGTGCCATAATATGTATATATCATCTTATGTTGGCTAGAGCAAAATTTAAGACGATTCATAGTT
This sequence comes from Trichobilharzia szidati, assembly GCA_944472155.2. Lineage (NCBI taxonomy): Eukaryota > Metazoa > Platyhelminthes > Trematoda > Strigeidida > Schistosomatidae > Trichobilharzia > Trichobilharzia szidati. The sequence continues at coordinate 17,775,930 of OX235276.1, read as the reverse complement.
ATCCCATGTTCGATACTAGATGTTTAGAGGCAATCGGCCACAGGAAGCCCAATGTGACCTGCATTTTGTTCCAGTTGGCACTCATCAGTCACAAAAGGAGTATCGAAAGCTGCCTTGAAAGAACTCATGTCCTTTCTGAGACCCAAACTAGAAAAATAACTGACTAGCACGAAACCTAGGTGAGGTATAGCCTCCTGCCGATTTCTTGCAACCATCCAATATCAACAATTCAAAGTGCACCGTGATGGCAAGCCACTTAGTGACATGGTAGCCACATTGCAAACCTGACTGATAAAATTCAGTAACTAACTAGTGTCTAGTCAAAGTACCACACTCTTATCATTCATGGTAAGACTATTTTGGAGCGTATTTATCACACAAAGTCTATAATGCATTCTGTGTACTTCTGAGGAATCGATAGGTTGCAGGATTTCATCATGAGCTGATATTTGGTACGAAATCATTGGAAAACCAACTGGGAGTACTGGACGACTGTTTCGTCCTAGTTTGAGACTCTTCAAAAGTACACACCCACCGAAGTTTGAACCCAGGACCTTTTGGTTACAGGGCGAGCTAGTAAACGATTAAGCCACTGAGACTCAATCCAATGGTCCCGGGTTCGAGCCCCGGTGTATGCATACTGCAAAGAGTCACAAACTAGGGTAAAACAGCTTTACAGTACTCTATCGCTGGTTTTCCAATTTTTCTCTAACCGTTGTCAGCTCATGATGAAATCCTTTCACCAATCAATTAAATCCCTACAAACCAATACTTTAAAGTAAGGAAATGATAGTTGAGCTTGATAACAGAACCATTTACAATGTCGACAGAGGCAGGAAGGTATACTTATACATATTTCCGAAGTGAAAATGGGCAAAGGTGCAGAACCACAGGAATTACGAATTTATCCAATTCTGTTTTATTTAGTAAACCCCAAATGTAAAATCAATGGTATCACCGGGAAGACAAATTACACCCTTAGTGAACTTCCTCTCTGACTTCATATTCGAAAATATTTTAAAAAAAACTAGACATGAATAGAACTCATGGGTAACTATGGACATCACTTTGATTGCACAAATGATTAAGACCTCCTAAGAGTCTGGAACTCAGATCAATCTGATGTCAGTAGCCATGTTGACAGAGACGAGGTTAGTCCATTAGTGGTGAACCATTCACATGACGAAAAGATCAAATACAAATCAACAGAAGGACAAAAATGCCTCTGAAAACAACGGCAGTCAACGCCAGCTGGAGGAAGTTCCAAAAACTCACTTTCTGCTTGGATTAAGTGCTGAATCATTGCAGTTTACCTGCTCAGCTAAGAAACCGCAACCACATCAAAATTATGAACCAAACTGCATCCTATGTCAAAGTGAAGTCCAAACCTTCTACCTTTTCACATAACTTTTGACTTAACTGAAGTGCAAGTGACTTATCTGTTGCACTAGTATATGCCTAAAAGACAGAAAATCACTTAATTTGTTTGTCAGTCAGATGATTTTGATGTTTATTTTCAATCTGTTTTACATGAAGTCAACTGGTGAAATCCAGGATGCGCATTTCGTCCTATTTGGGACGGGCTTGTCAGTCAATTTTGGATTTTCCCGTCTAGCCTCAGGTTGAATTAAACAGTAATATGATCCATTGCACAAGAGGCAGAGTGGCTGTCGTAGCCGAAGTGGTCTAGTGGATAACGTTTTACTTTTGAAAATATGGGCACTTGGTTCGAGTCTCAGTGGGGACATCAGCACTCACTGCTGAATACAGGTACATCAAGATGACCAGCCAGTCCCAAATTAGACAAAATGCGCGTGATCCTGGATTTCACTGCCAGTCACCATCCACCAATTAACTTCTAATTGCATGCCCAGACATCGTCGAAGCATCTGCACAAGAAGCTGACATGTCAAACTGAAACCAAGCACTTCAGTTCAATCAATCGACGGGAAAATCTAAAACTGAATTAAATTTAAAGGAATGATTTGAAATATACCCACAAAGAAATAAACAACAAATGCGAAGACATTAAATTCACCACGAGAAAAGAAGAATTAGACAACAAAATTCCATTCCTCTTAGGTGTCTTAATCAAGAGAACTATCACAGGAAATTACAAACATAAGTATATAGAAGTCAACGCACGCAAAACAAATACTCAACTATAATAGCAATTACCCAATTACCCACAAAAGAAACTGTGTACAGACACTGTTTAAAAGAGTTCAAACACAACGCCATAGTACTCTGGTGTTGACGACACTGTAGGAAAAGTACCCATTAACCGTCTTCAAAAAGAATGCATATCCCCCTCACAATTTCATCAGAAGGTACTTAAGTTCGAGTCATAACATCAACAACAAGTCATAATCAAAGACCACAAGAAAATTCATTCTACCATATATCAAAAATATCTCTGAAATAACAGCTAGAATATTAAGACCGTTTGAAACAGATATAGCACACAAGCCAGCCAGTCAGTCAGCCAGCACAATCACTTAATTCGATCATGTACGAATTGAAAGATGCAACATAAAAAGAAGATAAAATTATTACCATTTACAAAATAATTTGCACGCATGAACTGCAATAAACATCAAATCGGTCAAAGTGCGCTTCCACTTCGAATCTGAATCCAAGAACACAAATTGGCTGTGAAAAGACACAATATATATTCATTCATATTAATGCCTGTAGCCAATTATGGACACTAATTAGAAATTTTAAATAGGGAAAACACCAAAAGTTCAGTCAGAGAATTTCTAGAAGCCTGGCACGCAAGTGAATCAGCCAGCGATCAATAAACACATTACCTCTATAGACCAACTTTACCAACTAATAAAAAGTAAATCACATGAAAAGAAAGTTCGAATTCCAAATCAATAGAAATAGTCAATAGAGACGTTAATTAACAAACGGTGGATCACGACAGTGGTCGCCAGAAGATATAATTTTATCATTCATGGATAATTTAAATGGGTTTCATTTTATAAAATAAAACCTGCGATGATGTTGTCTGGAAAGTCGATAACGAAAGCTTCGCAATTAAATTAATCATCTCAGAGGACACAAATATTTCAATATCATGATATTCGAAGATGGATTAAAAGGTCCCTCGTAAAGTCTCTAAGATCACTCAATGAAATAAATTTTATCATTTCGTAGGCATGTTTTTGACAAAGATAAAAGCCAAGCCAAAATTATTCAAAATTAATGAGAAAACCATTAATTTTACTCAGGTGTAATAATATTAAAATCTGAACTTAAAAGTGGTCGAGGATTTCTCTAGACTAAGCTCATGTTTTGATTATACTTGGTCTGTAATAACCAAAAAAGAGAAACAACCCAAGACGTGGACTTTGTTCCGTGAGGAACTTGTCAGCTAGGTGTTTAAGCGATGACAGACACAGAAGTGAACACCAAAAATGATTTGTAAGGTTCAATTCGTAAGGACTGATGTCAGTTAGAGAACCGTTGAAAACCAAGGAATACTGGGCAGCTGTTTTGTCGTAGCTTGAGACTCTTCATCAGCTCACCCCCACAAGGGTTTCAGCTGAAGACCTAGTGATCACATGGAAAGCTGAAGCTACTAGGACCCGATCTAGAAATAGCCCATGAATTCTCACTTCTACCAATTTCTTACTTTTAGCGAAATCACCAGTAATTGTTCTCACTCCCAACCTTCTGTACCCCACTTGTCAGGAGTTTTTACTAGAAATCTAGGAGACTTTCTCGTGTAGCCAGTCACTGTTGAGCATCAAATTAACTTTCAAGAGTTAATCTGTTGTCTGATACTCCTACATTTTACTATCTATGTAGATTTAAGTGCAAATATTAATAAATCAAAGTCATTCACACCTTTATCTGTTTAGTAATCACTAAAATTATTGATTTATAATGGATTACTAAAAGATGTTAGATAAAGTTATAAGATTAATAACTCAAAATTCTACTGAAGAATATTTATACAGGAAATAGACGAAATCAAATTGGAAAAAGTGACAAAACGATATCGACATAAACTGTCATTTCCGTTGACTCTAATTTTGGTTGAATACTTTCAATTTGAAACTATTCAAACAAAAAGACAAAAAATTACTTTAGCTGATTTTCTGTCTATGAAGCTGGCTTTACCATCTTGAAAAAGGGAAAATGCACGAGTGGAAGAAATCAGAGGGGATGAGAACTTTTCTGAACACTAGTTAGTAAATTGTACCAGATGTCTAGCCCTTTGTTTGATGCATACTAAATTCTATCAGTCAAGTTTGCCATGTGGCCAATATGACACTAGGTGGCTTTCCATCAAGGAGCAACTTGAATGGTTGATATTAGATGGTTGGAGGCAACTGGCCACAAGAAGTGATACCTGACCTAGGTTTCATGCCAGTAGGCAATTACCAATCGATTAGCAAGGCGTATCTAAAACCACCCTGAAGGAACTCATATCCAGTCCGAGATACGAACCCGTGTCACCCAGTGCCACCTGCAGTCAAAGAGAGAGATATTACCACTGAGCTACTCAGACTCGCGACCGACCGACGTCCTGTAGGACTGCATTGGATATTTTTAAATTGACACTAGCTAGTATCCAATATATTCCTTCAGGAGGTCAGTTGCGAGCCAAAATAACTAAGTGATAACGTCTCTAACTGCAGCATTGGGTGATGCGGGTTCAAATCTCGGACGGGACATGATTTCTTTCAAGGCAGTTGCAGATCCTCGTTGCTGACTAGTGCCTGCCAGCCAACTAGCCTTAAACCTAGGTCAGATTGGGCTTTCTGTGGCCAACTGCCTTCAACTATCTAGTATCAAGAATTTGGACTTGTCAGCATTTAGACAAAGAGATGTAACGGGGAAGGAAAAAAGAACTCGTATCTACTTCAAATGTTTGTTTAAAGATTAAATTAGAGAAATATTCGAAATGAAATTTATTCACCCTCAAAAATCACAAAATATATTAGATTTTAGATCCTAATTTGTGATAGCAACAATTTGGATATACATATATATATTGCTAAACTTCCTTTGCGGCTAATTCATTCACTTAGCTGTACAATTAAAGTTATATGAATAATTATTTTTCTGTGTGTGAATACATTTCTTTTTGTCAGACAAGAATAGAAATTAGTTAGGGTTATTGTTGTTCATGCCATCAAAATATTTGAAACAATGTGATGAATAATCGAATTGTAACTAGAAGGGGTAGTGAAAATTAATATGAGGGCAATGACGATAATTTGTCGAAAAACAACTTGTCGACACTTGCCATTTCATCTCAACAAACGCCTCCTGATTCACATTCGTCTACAGAGTCAATAATAACCTACCTAAGGTAATACGCTTTCATCTCCTTGTTTGTTTAGCTAAAGCCTCCTTAGTCATTCAATTGGAAAAACCAGAGTTATGCATAGAAAAGAAAATCACTCAACCGCTTCTACTATCATGGTAACAACCGTGTTCATCTCGACTGTCTTGATGAATGTGTGCCTACTTTTCTAACTCTTTATAAGATTTGCAGTTTTTAGAACTCCAACATAATTCCATATTTTCTTTTGTTTCAATATACATCCTAAACACAGGTCACTCAATAAATTTCTTCGTCTTGTTACGTAACTGTATTACGCCTATTAAACTTATTTTATGTGTTGCTAACTATGTCTTTTTGAAAACACATCCCCACAACCCTCATGCGTCGGTGGCACAGTGGTTAGGATGCTCGCCGACCATACATATGATCCAGGGTTCGATTTCCGGCACTCCTTTACCTCGATAAGCCAGTAGTAGTGTGGTGAGAGCAAGCTGCTAGCCGATTGGTAGACATTGATCTACGCTGATTGGTAGAAATTAATCTAGGCTGATTCAACGACCGATCACAGCTGACCTAGACGTGGACAAATATGATTCGCAGACAAGTGGCTCGCATTTCCGAGAAATATCGAAAACGAGAAAGCAGAAGACTGCGTTTGTTTACAAACAATCAATCAGAAGACCGCCTTCTTTCTGCGGGCAGAAGCCTATTAATGTACGTAAAATACATATAAATACCTGTTGATTTTCGTAATAAAACTGATCTGTTGCCTGGCCCTTGTCTTCTGTTGTTACAGTAGAACTAGCAAATAGGGAAGGTTGGGTATGAGGCTAGCAACCCCATCCCGTAAAATAAACACTGCTACAGAAACTTCAAGCCACTAGCTTGAAGCCCTATGTTCCACTGGGAATCTGAAGGAGTATAAGAAAACCCTCTTACTAATCTTTATCCCCCAATCACTCTAGTTACAGTTCGATTATTCATCACACTTTTGAAATCGCTTGACAACAATAACCCCAACTTATTTTTATTCTTATCGGACAAACCTAATTTACACAAACATACTAAAATAATTAAATATTTATAATCGCGATTGTACAACTAAGTGAAGAAATTTGCCACCGAAAAGAAATTCTTCGCTGAACTGTGTGTGTTTGACATATGATAGAGAAGATTTGTAGCTCAGGTGGATGATTTCGATATAGTTGTGTTCTCTGAGCTGTATGATTAGGTGTGGAAACACACAAATACAACCAATCACGACGTTCAAGGTCACGCACCAGGACAGATGACTAATAAACTCGTGGAGAAATCTAAAAGCTCATTTCAATCCAAGCTGAAGTATTCGCTGAAGTGACGATTTTGTGGCGTAGTAGGACAATCGAAGCTTCGTTAATAAACCATCCAGCTCAGAGAACACAACTACAGCATCAAAAAACTACATGTTTTGTTTTTCATTGATGTCTGAATGAGGGTTATTCATGAGCAGTACTTTAGGCATTCCGTTTGCTTAAAATAACCTTAATTTTTGCATTGGAACATGCTTTTATGCTATTAGAAAACAACCATAACTGGAACTGTTAACAGTCTCAGGCTCTGTGGGTTTCTAGCATGCATATGAACATTTACATTAACACAGAGCGGGGGGGGGTGAGAAATGTTTCAGTCTGTTGAAACATGTTGTGATTAAGATAAAAACTTGCACAGGCACTGATACACACTCACAAACACAAACACAAACATCATATAATTGAATCACTGAACCATGAACTTGAGAGAAAACACGCGTATGTTTGCCATAACAGAAGGAAAAAAAGAAGAAAATCCGTATAAATCATAATGGGAAATGTACTAGCTTTAGGCGAACTAAGTGTCTATGCATGCATGAATGAAAATCGTATGAACCGTTTTTCTATTTGATTTATATTATATACTATATAGCTTCTGTATTATAATGAACAGGCTACATGATTTAGAGGGAACTAGTTAATTCTGTTGAAAGCCACATCGAACTATAAGCCAACAGTTTCTATTTGACTGGATGGAGGATTTCATCTTGAGATGACATCAATTAGAGAACCATTGGAAAACCAGAGCTGGAGTACTGGACAGCCAGCTGTTTCGTCATCCTAGTTTGTGACTCTTCATCAGTACGCACCCACTTCTGGAGTTCAAACCCAGGACCTTCTGGATGCAAGTAGGCTACAGCAGTCGGGTGTGAGTGCAAATACTCGCCGAAGACTTTGGCTAGTGGTCGCGCTATATCGTGCATGAATTGACTGAAGTTATAATTCATGAGCCATTGGATTGGCTTCCAGTGACTTATTGGTCTACGGGTTCGCCATGCAACCAGAAGGTTCTGGTTTAGAACCCCGTTAGGGTGGTTGCGTACTGATGAAGAGTCCCAAAACAGGACGAAACGGCTGGCTCCTGATGAAATCCTTCATCCAATCAAACTAAATCCCTACAAAACTGATACTTGTAAGTCTTTATTTGAATTTATACATTTCAGATCTATGTACTTTAGTAATGTTGTGGCCTCTGAGTTGGATGATTCCTTTGAGAAACTTCTAAGAAGCATTTTAGGCGATAGTTTCTCACTTTTGTGTTGAAAAGATCGGAATAAAATAAATTGCAATGGACTTATTGTTTTTAAATTTCTCTCCTGAACAGTCTGCTTACAAGTTTTGGTTACAGGAATTCATCATGAATTGGTATCAGTTAGAGAATCATTGGAAAACTAGCACTGAAGTACTGAACAGTCAACTGTTTCGCCAGTCTGGTTTTGGACACTTCATCAGTACGCCTACACCACACTGACAGGACTCAAACCCACCACCTTCCGGTTATAAAGCGAATGAGTTCGTAGACCAATCAGCCACTGAGATTCACCAATCTAATAGCCATTCCATGAATTTCAACTTTTTCCAATTCACGCACGATACAGTGCGACTGGCGATAGCCAGTGTCATCGTTGTCCTCACACCCAACTTGCTGCACCTCACTGCTGACGAATTCGCACTAGAACCCAGTTAACTACCTACCTCAATAGGGTCAATCGCTAGTGAGAATCAAATGGATACTCAATTGTTGCTTTGGAGAGTTTTGATTAGTCGCAGGATTTCATCATAAGCTGATATCAGTTGGACTGGCTAGTGTCAGTCGCACTATATCCTGTGTGAATTGGCAGAAGTTGGAATTCGTGGACTGCCCGCTGGATTGATGGATCTCAATGGCTCAATCGTCTACGAGCAAGCTCGCCTTGTCACCTGGAGGTCGTGGGTTCAAGCCTTGTCACAAGGGGTGAGTTAGTACTGATAAAGAGTCCAAAACTAAGCTGACGAAACAGTTTGCTGTCTAGTACTCGAGCGGTGATTTTCCAATGCTTCTCTAACTCATGTCAGCTCATAATGAAATCCAGAATATATGCATTTAATTATTAAAAACGCTGATCTAGCGTTACGATTCTTCTGATGGCGTTTGAAGTACCATATACTGCTCACAATCTCATCAAGGTACTCAAGCAGCCTTCAAATCCTGCTTATATAATAATTCTATTAAATTTACAGTCTACTTTGACTGTGATGATTTAAATATATACTCAGAATGCTAGTAGATAGCGCGTGCCACTTTCCACAACTCCACACTGACTTAAAACTCATGAGAAGTTAGTTATATTTCAACATTCACTTGCGTTATAAACATATTTGTTAGTTTATATGTTTGAACCAAGTTTAGAATAAAATGATTTGTAAAGAGAATTGATAGATCTTTTTATTGACCCATTAAGCCATCGACTAAGCAATATGTCTAGGAAAGATAAACAATTATCTTCCTCTTCTACAGATGTAAGTGATATGCTATTCTGAACTTCATTCATTCGATTTAAAATTGACGTGGCAGAACAAGACTTATCACTTATGATTACAATATCATCTACATACCTTCTATAAAGTGCCACATTTTCGATTAAATCCTCCGATAAATTCTCAATGTACGACATATAAATATCTGCTAAAAGGAGCCCTGACGGACTTCCCATAGCAACGCCATCAACTTGGCGGAATACAACTGCCTTCAAATGTAAACCTAACATTGTTAGTACATAGAAGTAATAAATGCCTTAAATAAGATGAAAAAATTGTGTGTGTGGAAATGTAATCACACAAAATGTCAACTGTTTTGAGCAAAGGCACATTAGTGAATAACGAGTTTACATCAAAATAGTACATATTCTTATTCATAATACTAATATTACTATTGTCAAGAAAATCAACCAATTCAAATGTATCTTTTAACACATACTTACAGAATTGTGTTTTGACTGGAAGGAATAATTCTACTAACCATTTAGCAAGTTTATGCGTTGGGGATTTGCACACTGACAACATAGGATGTAGAGGATTATTCGGTTTGTGTTTTTTTGGCAAGCCATACATATGCGGGAATTTACAATCTGATTGTTTTAATGAGTCAAATTTATCTTTACTTATAGCATTTAGGCCATGAAGTTTCTTTCACTAGATTAGCTGTCACTGTGCCCTGCAACAAATGAATATCTTCTGAGGAGGGATCACGGCTAAATTTGCTTTTATCGTCAAGAATAGACATCATTTTAGATTTGTGGTCACTTTTATTCATAATGACGACTCCAGAACCTTTATCAGGTTTCATAATAATTATATTAGAATTTTCCCATAGCTCTTTCAAGGAACTGAGTATTGAAAACAGCATATCCACTGCTATTGGAAGTATTTGTATTTCCCCGAGGAATTAAAGGCGAAATATTGTTTTCACTATTGTTTTACTATCTAATGGTGTTAAATTAGTGGCATTAATAATAAACTAGAAATCAAAATGTGCAGATGTACTTTAATCAAGGCTACCATATATAAGCTAAAAGTTTGTATATTGTCGACTACAGTTACTTTGACAAAGTTACTATCACTATGAAAAATGGAAGGCTAGTATGAACAGTCCTCATATCACCATTTAAAGACGTTTGAAAATAAGGAAAGGCGCAGTTAATTTTACTTTCAAGCATCGACGTGAAAAACATGAACTAGTTAGTTCCCATGATGCCTGTTTCATAGATGGCACTGAAATTGAAACCAAGTCAAGCATTAGTAATCTTGAATTAGTTCTTTCCTCTGACCTTTCATGATCATCCCACATCTTATCAATCTCTAAAAAATGTTTCGTCTTACCTTCTACATTAAAAAGTTAGGACAATCAGATATCAACCAACCTTTACTTCTGCAGTTTGTAAACTCCCGTATTTTACCTATTGTACTCTATTGTTCTCCATTGATCTTTTCTGGGCTTCTCAAAAAAGACTATATCATATTACGAAGGTTATTAAATGTTGTGAGTAGGGCTTGTGGTATACCACTGCGTCAGCTCACCAATATTACAGTCGAGAGACATATAACATCCTGTACAAAATGGGCAGAGGCTGTACCGTCAGACCTCCTGCACCTCCTTTATTCACAACTATCCCCTTCCATCTCATCAAGTAGGACGAGAAGTCAATATAAAAAGTTATATACTCGTACTACTAAGTATAAAATACCCTATTTAGTCCGTATTTTATGTGATGGAGACACTGTTAGACGTGAAAGATATAAGTTATTATTATTACAGACTGGAAGAAGGATTAACTTATCAAACTACCAAAGAAAGGCAACTTAGGCCTCTTCAAAAACTGGCGTGGAAACATGCCGTTTTCTATGCAGAGTCAAATACTAAGTCACGTCATACTGAAGCAACTGAAAGATGCACTGGACGCAGAAATCCGCCAACTGGAACAAGCTATATGGACAAGATTCATCAGTCATATTTAAATAGACTTTCATCGGCACAAAGATATCAAATAACCCAGCAATAGATTTAACCTCAAAAAGAGGAAACAAACCAGTATTAGTGGGGAAATATGAGACACCAAAAGGAAGCATACAAACACAATACGAAGGGCAGAATCAGTACAACACAGAAGATCTGTGCAAATGACAGTTTTAATTTTAGATAAACATGATTTCCATATATGTGTCAGTCAATTTCCAAATAAACACTCCGTTATCAAGTCTATTGTCTTCTCCCTCCCCAGTTTGCGGATCATATTTCCCCGCTATATATAGCGTCATCGAAAAGACCACAGAATGGTAGGTAGTGAAATCTCTTCTTCAAGATCGTTGACTTTGGAAAAGCCATGAACAGAGTCGACCATGAATTAATCTGAAAACTTCTTCGTTATTATGGAGTGAAGTGCCCCATGTTTTTATCAAACTCATCCAGTGTCACATGTCAAGTGATCCACAACGAAGAACTTAGTGAAGCCATTTGAAGCGAAGACAGCAGTGTAAGGCATAGCTGTTTGCTATCCATGATTATGTTCCTAAGTGTAGTGGACTGGATTATGTGGTATACTGTGAGTTCAAAGTGAGAGGACAAGAATCCGTTAGATCACTGGGAAGACTGCAGATCTGAATTTCGCGGATGATTTATGTTTGATGTCACGCAATTCGAAGACTTACAGGCGAAAACCAACAAACTAGCTGAAAAAGCAGCAAAGCCAGGAATTCAGGTGAAAATAGAGAGAATGAAAGTGATGAAGATATCTAAACAAACACCAAAAACTACCAGCGGAAGAAATTTAAAAAATGTCACCCCCTTCATTTATCAAGAAAGCGCCCTTTCAACTGCAGGCGACAGCTTTGACGAGAATATCAAAACCAGAACCGGAAAGGCTGAAATCACTTTGGAAACCTTCTGCCTCACTCAGGCAGCATAAACAACAAGATTCAGATTTTCAACACAAACGTCAGGTAGGTCAGTTCTTTTGTCGAAGGTCAGAAACTTGATGTGTTAAAAAATCCATTTCCAAACGGTGACTCTGCGGTTTATTATCAACAAATACCTTCAACAGCTGGTTCCAGACACTGAAGATCAAATGGCTTGCTGGCTGGTTTGCCAGAAAGAATTAGCAACAAGAAACTCTGAGAACCAACCAACGAACCAAGAACTTATTGTTCGATTAATATGTAGACGAAAATGGCGATGAATTGAATGCACGCTGAGCAGACCACTGAGTGAAACCATATGCCAGGCCGTCGAGTGAAACGCAAACAGGAGACAGCGATTTGTGGATGATCATAATAAGTGTGAACAACATTATTTTGTTATTTGTTGATTGGGAAATACAAGTTTCTAATAAATAATGAATGACAGTTCCATTATCCACATTACAAGAATGTACTGGCTGCCTGCTTAAAATTTGGGCTATCAAAAGCTTACATCTCTCTCTGTTGCATATATTTTCTCCCGTTCCTTCTAATGTGATCGATTCAGTGTTGTCTTTTCTAGTTGTAAATTATGACTTATTTTGACATGCGGTAGAGGACAATTCATGATTGAAAGTGCGGATAATAATAATAAATCTAGATGGAGCTCAATCCAGGCACCAGTGGCTGTCGCGACATCGCGTATCAGTCCCACAGTTATTATTATAGATTATTGTTATAAGCCTACTGTCTAGATAATATGTACAGATTACGTGCTTCCTCTGCGAAGATGGAAAGTCATCACACATAAACTGAGATAGATCACGTAAGTTTAGACCTGAGGGTGATGTTTTCTCAGAAGCCCTTGTTGGAATTTTGCAGATTATCCTGCTGTTATTATTATAAATTGATCACGTGACTCTGACTGCATGCAACGCCATGCACCTCAGAGGCTGGTGCAGTTAAACTCAACGTTGGTCGAACTTGGGTTCCATTACAGAAACTTTGGGCAAGCTTCAGGTCCTTTGCAGAATTGCACCCTTAAATTTAATGGAATTAAGTTCCAATTTTTGCAGCACACCCTACTTCCTTTGCCCGGAATTTTTTTCCGCAGTGAACGTGAAGTTTATGCTGTATGGATATCCTTTGGAGGATCACGGTGCTTTTCATGTTTTAATCTATTTTCCTAACTTGTGCGTTGGTGACACAGTTGTTAGGACTCTCGCCGATCATTCAAATGGTCCGGGGTTCGATCCCCTGCCGACGCACACCCGATATCTATGGTCGGCCTGCAAAATTTGGGCTGCCGATATCCATGTTGAAAATTCCATACTTGTACTGAAAATACAGTGTGGCATCAAGCTGTAATCAAAAATAATAAAAAAATAAAACTCTTTGATGGTATTATCTACTCTTGTGTGCATTTAAAGTGTTTATAATCTCCCCTGATTCGCAAGTTCCTACTTAACTTGAGGAATGGCCTGATTGTAGGCGGTAACGTTTCGTAATACATGATATAACTGTTCTTCATTTATGTTCCTGGGTCTCAAAATGAACTTCTGAACATCTTATAGTTGGCTTTCAACTAGATATCGCGGATGGATCTCTTGAAGAAGAATGGTTTGTGCTCCAGCTCAGAGACCATTGTGTGTCACAGGAAAGATATACTCTCAATTAATATTTTACCTGAAGATATTTTACGAAGGGAGAGAATATCATGCAATAAACTCCTCTGGGGATTCGGTACATTTTATAAATACTATCCAGAATAAAGATTTTATTATTTTCAATTGATTATTCATCGAAAATTATTAACAGTCCCATTACAAATAAAGACAAGTGTAGTATTTATCGGTTCTTATAAAAGAATCCGTATGCCTTCTTTCCCTAACCGTTACAATAAATGAAACGAATAATACAAAGTCTCTTGAAGTCATAAAGACACCAAAAAGTCTGTGTTGTCGTTTGAGTTGTTCTGTAAGCACGCAAATCAACGTCGATCAATCATAATGGTCATAAGACTCTATTACTTATATATACGTATGTGGATTTAATATGTTATCGAGGCTTATAAGAAGTCAAACACAGCAGTTGTAGGTTGAGTAAAAGGTACTTGTTGACTTCAAGCATAAAAAATCAATATTCTCTCAACATCATTGCATTTGATTTTTGTTTTGGTGTTGTTAATATCCAGGAAGCTTTTCCGCTCAAATGGCAATTCGATTCTAGCCGACTGATTAAATGTTAAGATAATAGACGGGTGGGTGAACTGAGGTTTGTCACCATTTATGGTGAAGTGCTAGATGCACACCACAGAAGTGCTTCGAACATGACGAATGATCCAAGTTTTCAGTGACTCTTCAGTTGATATCACTTTATTAGTGTGAAATATTCCCGTATCATGAATTCAAAGTCAACCTAAACGAAGAATATTCTTTTCAATAATTTCCTCTCTTCGGGTTCTTACAATTATAACATATAATATACTTGTTGTCGTTTCAATAATTGCCAATTAGTTATGCGGCGAATACATTTCTACATAGAATAACAGATTAGTACATAAAGGGTGTCAAAATAAATAGTTGTATTTGTGTGACAAACGTCGTGCAAGGCTGAAATCGATCACGAAATATTGTGAAATTGGGAGACAGTGGTGGTTATTAGAAAGCTAGAAACCAAAGCTCAGAGTACACACTTCCTTAGCTTCGTACCGATGAGATGCAAACGTCATGTGATCAGTTGCTTAGCATTCACAGCGAGGTTCATTTGTTCCAAAGACCGTATAGAAAAAGAACTCCAGTTTATCCGAGACATTCTAAGCGAGAACGGATATCCAGAGACGTTCATTGAGGCCAACAAAGGTTACAGTAGTTGTGAACGTGAACTGGCAATGGTGGAGAAAAAGCCTCTATTTTTACATCTACAATTCGAGGGAGATATTCCTGTGGAGATTCTGTCGTGACGTTTGACCAGGGCGATAAACAAAACTTTCTAATCTGCACGTCTGTGTCTACGCTTCAGTATCCGTCTAATGTTCACCCAGCAACTGAAGGATATCTTACCTAACCTTACCTCTTCTTCATGTATGTACCATTTCAACTGTCCCTGTGGTTCAAGTTATATAGGGCGCACGATTAGGCAAGTCCACCTTTGGGTTCCAGAACATTTACAAGTTTGGTTCAGCAAGGTTGAAATCAAATGCACACAGTAGAAATTAGCCAAGCCTTCAAAGTAATCAATACACAAAGAAACCCACGGCTACTTCGCTTCGCAGAAGCCATTGCTATCAAGAGATTTTGACCAGACCTTTGTATACAGAAAGATAGTGTGATTAATCTTTCACTACCTTGGTAACCCTAACTCTATTTTATTTTTGCTTTGATTTTCTGTTAGTATGCCTGTGTGTTGGTCTTGTTACGTAACATTCTATTCAA
>OX235276.1:17732929-17759915 GCA_944472155.2 Trichobilharzia szidati | reverse complement strand
TGGTCAGATACTTTTTATAGTAGAATGAGAACGCGGAATTAAAGTCAGACGGTACAGTGATAGAGGGATCACCGACCATGCTTCACGTGGTCTGGGGATCAAGCTCCGGTCGACTCACTGCTTTACCTCACTAGGCTGATAGTAACATCAGTACGGGGGGAAGGTTGGGCATGAGGCGGCTAGCAACCCTATCCCATAAAAATGAAACACTACTGCTACCGAAACTTCAGAGGTCTAGCTTGAAGCCCAATGTTCTGCTAGGAACTTAAAGTGCCATAATATGTATCACCTTATGTTGGCTAGAGCAAAATGTAAGACGATTCATAGTTATCCCATGTTCGATAGTAGATGGTTGAAGGCAATAGGTCACAGGAAGCCACACCTGACCTAGGTTTCGTGCTAGTTCGCACTCTTCAGTCAACAAGATATATCTGCAACTGCCTTGAAGGGACTCATGTCTCTTCTAAGATTCATATCTATGAGACCACCAACTAACATGCAACTTAGGTCAGGTGGGTTTTCCTGCCAATCGCTTTCAACCATCTAATATCAACAATTTAAAGTACACCGTGATAGTGAGCCACCTAGTGACATCGAGGCCACGTTGTACACATGACTGATAGAATTCATTCTTCATCAAACAAAGGGCTGGACCTATTGCACCAGTTCCTAACTAGTTTCCAACCTAAGTACCACACTTTTGTACTCCATGCTAAGACCTTTTCGGAGCATATTTGTCACACGAGATTTATAATACATTATACGTATTACTAAGCAATTTGCAGTTGAGTTAGATAATGGAATCATTTACAATGTCGACAAAAGTATGAAAGTATATTTATACATATTTTTGAAGTGAACGTGAGCGAAAATCTATCCCCCCCTTCCCGGATTCAGATAGTTCATAAATTTAGCGAACTTCAGAAATTTAGAATTTATACAGTCCTGTTTTATTTAGTAAACCGCAATTGTGAAAACAGAGGCATCATAGGGAAGACAAATTAGACCAGGTGTGAAAAAATATCATATTACCCTAAGTAAACCTCCCCTCTGACTTCGCATTCAAAGCTATGAAAAATAACAAGACATGAAAAGATATGACGTATGGATAGCAACGGACATCAGTTTGATTGAAGAAATGATTAACAACTCCTAAAACTCTGAAACTCAGATCAATCTGAGGTCAGTAGTCATGTTGACAGAGATCAAATGAGTCACTTAGTGGAGAACCATTCAAATGAAGAAAAGACCAAATACAAATCAACAGAAGGACAAAAAGGCTTCTGAAAACAACGATAGTCAATGCCAGCATGAACCAAATCCCAAGAACTAACTTTCTTTTTGAGTAACTGCTGAATCATTGTAGTTAAACTACTCAGCTCAGAAACCACAACCGTATCAAAATTATGAACCACACCTTTTGTGACGTATGAACCAAACTGCAGCCTAGGTCGAAGTGAAGTCCAAACCTTCAAACTTTTCATATAATTTTGGACTTTACTGAAGTGCAAGTGACTTATCTGTTGCACTAGTATGTGCCTAACAGAAAGAAAATCACTGAATTTGTTTTTGAGTCAGCTGATTTCGATTCGCTACACATGAAGTCAATTGGTGGAATTCAGGATTCTCATTTCGTCCCTATTCGGGACTGGCTTGTCAGTCAGTGCTCGATCTCAGGTTGAAATAAATATTAATATGACCCTTCGCGCAATATGTGTCTCTCGTAGACCAAGTGGTTTAGTGGATAATGCTTTGACGTTTGAAACTATGGGCACTTGGTTCGAGTCTCAGTGGGGACATCAGCACTCACTACGGAATGCAGGTACATCAGGATGACCAGCCAGTCCCAAATAGGACGAAATGCGCGTTATCCTGGATTTCACTGCCAGTCATCATACACTAATTGACTTCTGATTACATGCCCAGACATCGCCGAAGCATCTGCACAAGAAGCTGACATGTAAAACTGAAACCAAGCACTTCGGTCCAATCAATCGACGGGAAAATCTGAAACTGGATGATATTAAAATAAACGATTTGGAGTATACCTACAAATTATTAAAAACATATTTGAAGACATTTTATTCACCACGAGAGAAAAAGTATTAGAGAACAAAATTCCATTCTTACATGCCTTGATCAAAAGAGCTAACACAAGAAATTTTCAAACACAAGTATGTAACAGTCAACTCATGCAAACCAAATACTCAACTATGGTAGCAATAACCCAGTTACCCACAAAAGAAACTGTATACAGACACTGTTTAAAAGAGTTCAAACACAACGCTATAGCACTCTTATGTTGAAGAGAATGGAGGAAAAGTACCTACTAACCGTCTTCAAAAAGAATGCATATCCCTCTCACAATTTCATCAGAAGGTACTTAAGCCCAAGTCATAACATCAACAACATGTCATCGTCAAAGACCACAAGAAAATTCATTCTACCATATGTATAAAAAATATCTCTGAAATAACAGGTAGAATATTAAGACCGTTTGAAATAGATATAACACACAAGCCAGCCAGCCAGTCGGTCAGCCAGCACAATCATTTCATTCGATACTGTACGAATTGAAAGACGCAACATAAAAATAAAATAAAATTATTACCATTTACAAAATAATTTGCACACATGCAATAAACATCACATCGGTCAAAGTGGGCTTCCACTTCGAATCCGAATCCAAGAACACAAATCGGCTGTGAAAAGATACAATATGTATTCATTCATATTAATGCCTGTAGCCAATTATGGACACTAATTAGAAATTTTAAATAGGGAAAACACCAAAAGTTCAGTCAGGGAATTTCTAGCAGCCTGGCACGCAAGTGAATCAGCCAACGATCAATAAACACATTACCTCTATAGACCAACTTTACCAACTAATAAAAAGTAAATCACATGACAAGAGAGTTCAAATTCCAAGCCAATAGAGACGTTAATTAACAAACAGCGGATCACGACAGTGGTCGCCAGAAGATATAATTTTATCATTCATGGATAATTTAAATGGGTTTCATTTTATAATATACCTGTGATGAAGGTGTTGTCTAGAAAGTCGACAACGAAAGGTTCTCAATTAAAATAACCATCTCAGAGAACACAAATATTTCAATATCATGATATTTGAAGGTGGATTAAAAGGTCTCACGTAAATTCTCTAAGTCCACCCAATGAAATAAATTTTATCATTTCGTGGGCATGTTTTTGAACAAGATAAAAGCCAAGCCAAAATTATTCATAATTAATGAGATTACCACTAATTTTACTCAGGTGTATCAATATTAAAATCTGAACTTAAAAGTGGTCGAGGATTTCTCTAGACTAAGCTCATGTTTTGGTTATACTTGATCTGTAATAACCAAAAAAGAGAAACAACCCAAGACGTAGACTTTGTCCCATGAGGAACTTGTCAGCTAGATGTTTAGGCGATAATGGACACAAAAGTTAACACCAAAAATGATTTGTAAGGTTCATTTCGTAAGGACTGATGTCAGTTAGAGAACCGTTGAAAACCAAGGAATACTGGGCATCTGTTTTGTCGTAGCTTGGGACTCTTCATCAGCTCACACCCACGAGGGTATGAGCTGAAGACCTAGTGATCACATAGAAAGCTGGAGCTACTAGGATCCGATCTAGAAATAGTCCATGAATCCTCACTTCTACTAATTTCTTACTTTTAGCGAAATCACCAGTAATTGTTCTCACTCCTAACCTTTTGTGACCCACTTGTCAGGAGTTCTTACTAGAAATCTGGGAGACTTTCTCGTGTAGGCAGTCACTGCTGAGCATCAGACTAAAATTCAAGGGTTAGTCTGTAGTTTGATGCTCCTACATTTCACTATCTAAGTAGATTTAAGTGCAAATATTAATAAATTAACGTCATTCACACGTTTATCTGTTTAGCGATCATTAAAATTATTGATTTCAATTTGATTATTAATAGATGTTATATAAAGTTATAAGATTAATGACTCAAAACCCTACTGAAGAATATTTTATGCAGGAAATAGACGAAATGAAATTGGAAAAAGTGACAAAACGATAACGACATAAGTTGTCATTTCCGTCGACCCTAATTTGCGTTGAATACTTTCAATTTGAAACTATTCAAATGAAAAAGACAAGTACCAAGTATTTACAAAAAATTAATTTAGCTGTTTTCCTGTCCATGAAGCTGATTCTACTACCTTGAAAACTGGTAAATGTACGAGTGTAGGAAATTCGACGGGATGAGAACTTTGTTTGAACAGCAGTTAGTAATGTGTCTAGTCCCTTGTTTGGCGCAGAGTGAATTCTATCCGACAAGTTTGCAATGTGGCCACCACATCACTAGGTGGATCGCCATCAAGGAGCACTTTGAGTTGTTGATATTAGATGCTGGAGGCAACCGGCCACAGGAAGCCCTGTCTGACCTAGGTTGGCAATCACCAATCTGTTAGCAAGGCGCATCTGCAACCACCCTGAAGGAACTCATATGCCCTCCGAAATTCGAACCCATGTCACCCAGTGCCACCTGCAGTCAGAGAGAGATGTCACCACTGAGCTATTCAGGCTCGCGATTGACCTCCTGTAGGACTGTATTGGATAATTTTGATTTGACACTAGCTATTATACTATATATTCCTTCAGGAAGTCAGTTGCGAGCAAATATGGCTCAGTGGTAACGTTGTTGTCTGCCTGCGGCGCAGAGTATTGCGGGTTCGAACCTCGGACGGGATATGAGTTCCTTTAGGGTGGCTGCAGATACTCCATGCAGATCAATTGGTGAGTGCCAGCTAACATGAAACCTAGGTCAGGCTGGACTTCCTGTGGCCAATCGCCCTCAACCATCTGATATCGAGAATGTAGACTTGTCAGCATTTAGACGGAGAGGTGTAACAGGAAAAAGAAATATGCGGAACGAAATTTATCCACCCTAATAAATCACAAAGTATATTAGATTTCAGATCCTGATTTGTGATAGCAACGATTTGGATATATATTGCTAAACTTCCTTTGCGACGAATCCGTTCACTTAGCTGTACAACCAAAGTTATATGCATAATGATTTTTCTGTTTGTGAATACATTACCTTTGTCAGACAAGAATAGAAATTAGTTAGGGTTATTACTGTTTATGCCATCAAAATATTTGAAACAATGTGATGATAAGTCAAATTGTAACTAGAAGGGGTAGTGAATATTGATATGAGAGCAACGATGATAATTTGTCGAAAACCACCATGTCAACACTAACCAATTCATCTCAACAAACACCCCCTGCTTCAGAGTCATCTATAGAGTCAATAATAACCTACCAAAGGCAATACGCTTTCATCTCCTTGTTTGTTTACCTGAGGCCTCCTAAGTCATTCTACTGGAAAAACCAGAGTTATGCATACAAAAGAAAATCACTCAACCACTTCTACTATCATGGTAACAACCGTGTTCATTTCTCCTGTCTTGATGGTTGTGTGCCTGCTTTTCTAACTCCTTATAAGATTTGTAATTTTTAGAACTCCTACATAATTCCATATTTTCTTTTATTTCTATGTACATCCTAAGCACAGGTCACTCAATAAATTTGTTCTTCTTGTTACGTAACTGCATTACGCTTATTCAACTTATTTTATGTGTTGCTAACTATGTCTTTTTGAAAACACATCCCCACAACCCTCATGCGTCGGTGGCACAGTGGTTAGGATGCTCGCCGACCATACATATGATCCAGGGTTCGATTTCCGGCACTTTTTTACCTCGATAAGCCAGTAGTAGAACTAGCAAATAGGGAAGGTTGGGTATGAGGCTAGCAACCCCATCCCGTAAAATAAACACTGCTACAGAAACCTCAAGTCACTAGCCTGAAGCCCTATGTTCCACTGGTAATATGGAGGAATATAAGAAAACCCTCTTACTAATCTTTATCCCCCCACTCACTCTAGTTACAGTTCGATTATTCATCACATTTTTGAAATATCTTGACAACAATAACCTTAACTTATTTTTATTCTGATTGGACTAACCTAATTTACACAAACATACTAAAATAATTAAATATTTATAATCGCGATTGTACAACTAAGTGAAGAAATTTGCCACTGAAAAGCAATTCTTCGCTGAACTGTGTGTGTTTGAGATATGATGGAGAAGATTTGTAGCTCAGGTGGATGATTTCGATATAGTTGTGTTCTCTGAGCTGGATGGTTGGGTGTGAAAACACACAAATACAACTAATCACAACGTTCAAAGTCACGCACCAGGACAGATGACTAATAAACTCGTGGAGAGATCTAAAAACTCACTTCAATTCAAGCTGAAGTATGCGATGAATTGAGTGAGGATTTTGTGGCCTAGTGGTGGGGCAATGAAAGCTTTGCAAATAAACCATCCAGTTAGCTCAGAGAACACTACGTCAAAAAATATATTTATTTTGTTTTTCATTAATGTCTGAATGAGGGTTATTCATGAGCAGTACTTTAGGTATTCCGTTTGCTTTAAATAGCCTTTTTTCTTGCATTGGCACATGCTTTTATGCTATTAGAAAAAAACCATAACTGTAACTGTTAACAGTCTCAGGCTCTGTGGGTTTCTAGCATGCATAGGAACATTTACATTAACACAGAGCGCGGGGGGGGTGAGAAATGTTTCAGTCTGTTGAAACATGTTGTGATTAAGATAAAAACTTACACAGGCACTGGTACACACACACAAACACAAACACAAACATCATATAATTGAATCACTGAACCATGAACTTGAGAGAAAACACGCGTATGTTTGCCATAACAGAAGGAAAAAAAAAGAAGAAAATCCGTATAAATCATGATGGGAAATGTACTAGCTTTAGGCGAACTAAGTGTCTATGCATGCATGAATGAAAATTGTATGAACCGTTTTTCTATTTGATTTATATTATGTATACTATATAGCTTCTGTATTATAATGAACAGGCTACATGATTTAGGGGGAACTAGTTAATTCCGTTGAAAGCCACATCGAACTATAAGCCAACAGTTTATATTTGACTGGATGAAGGATTTCCTCATGAGCTGACATCAGTTAGCGAACCATTGCAAAACCAACTGGGAGTACTGGACAGCCAGCTGTTTCGTCAGCCTAGTTTGGGACTCTCCAGCACTACGCACCCACCACTGGGGTTCGAACCCAAGTTCTTCTGGTTGCAAGTAGGCTACAGCAGGTTTGGTACGAGGGCAGATACTCGCCGGAGACTTCGGCTAGTGATCGCGCTATGTCATGAATTGACAAAAGTAATCAGTTATCAATCAACCTTTACTTCTGCAGTTTGTTAACTCCTGTATTTTACCTATTGTACTCTATTGCTCTCCATTAATCTTTCCTGGGCTTCTCAAAAAAGACTATAATCATATTAGGGCTTTTGGTATGCCACTGCGTCAGCTCACTAATATAATAGTCGAGAGACATAAGATCCTGTACAAAATGGGCAAAGGCCGTACTGTCAGACCCCCTGCACCTACCCTCTTTATTCACAACTATCCCCTTGCATCTCGTCAGGTAGGACGAGAAGTCAATACAAAAAGTTATATGCTTGCACCACTAAGTACAAAAATTCTACAATATCCTATTTAGCCAGTATTTTATGTGATGGAGACACTGTTAAACATGAAACATATAAGTTCCTATGTAATTAGTAAAATGAATCGAACTTTTCATAGTTCAACTTTCTGTAATTTTATGGTGTCGCCCTTTCTATCGTTTAATTATAACTCTGCTATTTTTATTTTAGTTGTTATTACTTTCATTACTGTAATTTTATACTTTATGCATATTTTTCTCCTTGTCGCATACTGTAGTTGCTACATAGCTGCTATAACAACGTTTTGTTATTATTATTATGTAATGTTTATCATATATTTATCCTTTTGAGTAAATTAGATGCAATATTGTACTGAATGCTGAAAATTCCTTGCTGCATCAATAATGCTGTTTTTGGAATAAAACAAAAATTATTATTAGTATCACAGGCTGGAAGAAAGATTAACTTATCAAACTACCAAAGAAAAGCGACTTAGGCCTCTTCAGAAACTGGCGTGGAAACATGCTGTTGTTCATGCTGAGTCAAAGACTAAGCGACGTCATACTGAAGCAACTAAAAGACGCACTGTGCGCAGAACTCCACCCACCGGAACAAGCTGCACTGACAAGATTCATCAGTAATATGTAAACAGACTTTCATTGGCACAAGATATAAAATAACCCAGCAATAGATTTAACCTCAAAAAGAGGAAACAAACCAGTATTAGTGGGGAAATATGAGACACCAAAAGGAAGCATACAAACACAATACGAAGGGCAGAATCAGTACAACACGAAAGATCTGTGCAAATGACAGTTTTAATTTAAGATAAACATGATTTCCGTATATGTGTAAGTCAAATTCCAGATAAATACTCTGTTATCAAGCGTCATCGAACAGACCAAAGAATGATAGGTAGTCAAATCTCTACTTAAAGATCGTTGACTTTGGAAAAGCCATGAACAGAGTCGACTATGAAGTAATCTGAAAAAACTACGTCAGTATTATGGAGTGAAGTGCGCTAAATCTTTATCAAACTCATCCATGTCACATGTCAATTGACCCACAACGAAGAACTTAGTGAAGCCATTTGAAGTGAAGACAGCAGTGTAAGGCATGGCTGTTTGCTATCAGTGATTATATTCCTAAGTGTAGTGGACTGGATTATGTGGTATACCGTGAGTTCAAAGTGAGAGGACAGGAATCCGTTAGATCAATAGGAAGACTGGAGATCTGGATTTCGCACAAACTCGAAGACTTACAGGCGAAAACCGAAAAACTAGCTGAAAAAGCTGGAAAGCCAGGAATTCACGTGAAAACAGAGAGAATGAAGGTGATGAAGATGTCTAAACAACAAAAACAAACATCAAAAACGTCCAGAGGAAGAAATTTTAAAAAATGTCACTTCCTTCATTTATCAAGAAAGCTTCCTTGCAACTGCAGGTGACAGCCCCCATGAGAATATCAAAACCACAGTAGGAAAGGCAAGATACATCTTCATCAGTCTGAAGTCACTTTGGAAAGCTTCTGCTTCACTCAGCCAGCATAAACAACAAGCTTCAGATTTTCAACACAAACATCAAGTAGGTCAGTTCTTTTGTACAGGTCAGAAACTTGATGTGTTACAAAAACCATTTTCAACCGGCCACTCTGCAGAATTTTATGAACATATGCCTTCAACAGCTGTCTGCACACTGCAGATCAAATGGTTGGCTTGATATAAGAATAAAACTTGTGTACCGTGGTAGAGTTTAATTCCATTATGGGTAATTTTGTTTTGATAAAGTCTCACAGTGTTATACAGTAATGTTTACTGATAACGTTTCGAGCACAATTTATTGCTTATAATCATTACAAGGTAATCACACGACTTCCTAAATTCATTTATATAGTTCCGTTGTTTTTCACTTGATTTGATTGGTAGTAATATTTTCCATATTTCGGGTATGAGTGATGAATCATTCCTATTGCATGTGTTCGGTGTAGATTTGATGAACAAGGATTCAGTAATCATTCTGTCTCTTCACCTACCTAGATTACTTTTTAGAATTTTAACCCTCTCCCACCCTATTGTGTAGTTGTGTGTTAATGCATGCATTGCAATTGCCGAGCTTTTTTCTAAATTACTTATCTTCTCTGGGTCAACCATTCTTACCTTAGCTAAATTCTTATGTTCTGACAATCTGACTACTCCTGACCTACTAGGTTGACCTATGTAGTTGACCTCACAGTCATTGCAGGGTATTTTGTAAATTATATTATTTTGTTTAATTGGGTCAACCAACAAGGTCCTTTAACCTACAGAGCTTGTCTCTGAGTGAGTTTGTAGGTTTAAATGCCACCCTAATTCCTGCTTTATTTAGAATCCTACGTAGGGTCTCAGATGTCTCCTCTTTATATGGTATAACTGTAGATGACTTATATTCTCTCTTATTTATATTATTATTACTAGTTTCGCAATTCTTTTTCTATTTCTTTTGGCATTTTTCAATCTTCCTAATGAATTTTAAAGGATAGTTATTTAACACCAACTATTTTTCTGTCTGTTTTATTTCATCATTTAGCTCTTCTTTTGTGCTACTTAGTGCCATTGCTCGGTTTGTTAAACACTTAACTTACCCATAATCAAATGGCTGGTTGGCCAGAAAGAACTAGCAACAAGAAACTCTGGGAACTAACTAACCAAGAACTTATTGTTTGACAAGTGTGTAGACGAAAATGGCGATGAATTGAATACACGCTGTACATACGACTAAGTGAAATCATGTGCCAGGCCCTCGAGTGAAACGCGAATGGGAGACAGCGATTTGTGAATCATTATAATAAGTGTGAACAACATTATTTTGCTACTTATTGATTGGGAAATGCAAGTTTCTAAGATTTAGATATTATCTCAAATGGTGCGTCGGTGGCACAGTGGTTAGGACTCTCGCCGACCATGCACATGGTCCGGGGTTCGATCCCCTGCCGGCGCACACCCGATATCTATGGTCGGCCTGAATTTGGGCTACCGATATCCATGCTGAAAATTCCACACTTGTACTGAAAATACGGTGTGGAATCAAGCTGTAAATCAAAATAAAAAAAATAAAATAAATAAATAAGTATTATCTACTCTTGTGTGCATTTAAAGTGTTTATAATCTCCCCTGACTCGCAAGTTCCCACCAAACATCACGAAAGGCCTGATTGTGATTGGCAACGTGTTCCAATACATGATATAATTGTTCTTCATTTGTGTCCCTGGGTCTCAAAATGTACTTCTGAACATCTTACAATTGGCTTCCAACTAGACATCGCGAATGGATCTCTTGAAGAAGAATGGTTTGTGCTCCAGCTACTCAGAGACCATTGTGTGTCACAGGAAGGATATACTGTCATTTAATACATTTTACTTGAAGATATTGTACGAAGGTAGAGAATATCATGCAATAAACTACTCTGGAGATTCCGCACATTTTATAATTACTGTCCAGAATAAAGATTTTATTATTTTTGATTAATTATTCATCGAAAATTATTAATAATCCCATTACAAATAAAGACAAGTGTAGTATTTGTCGGTTCTTATAAAAGAATCCGCATACATTTTCTTTCCCTAACCGTTACAACAAATGAAACTAATAATACAAAGTTTCTTCAAGTCATAAAGACACAAAAAATTCTCTGTTGTCGTTTGAGTTGTTCGGTAAGCACGCAAATCAACGTCGATCAATGATAATGGTCATAAGACTCTTCTACTTTAAAATACGTATGTGGATTTAATATATTATCGAGGCTTATAAGAAGTCAAACACAGCAACTGTAGGTTGAGTGAAACGTACTTGTTGACTTCAAGCGTGAAATTCAATATCCAGGAAGCTTTTCCGCTCAGATGGCAGTTCGATTCTAGCCAAATGACTAAATGTTAGGATTATAGATGGGTGGGTGAACTGAAGTTTGTCACTATCTATGGTGAAGTGCTAGAAGCACACCACAGAAGTGTTTCGAACATGACGAATGATCCACTTTTCAGTGACTCTTCAGTTGACACCACTTTAATAATGTGAAATATTCCTGTATCATGAGTTAAAGTCAACCTAAACGAAGAATATTCTGTTCAGTAATTTCCCCTCTTCAGGTTCTTACAATTATAAAATATTACATATTTGCTGGCGTTACAATAATCGCCAATTAGTTATGTGACGAATACGTTTTTACGTAGAATAATAGATTAGTTCGGGAGTGTCAAAATAAATAGTCGTGTTTGTGTGACAAACGTCATGGTAGTCTAAATCCAATTACAAAATATTGCCAAATTAGAGACAGTAGTGGTGATTATAAAGCTAGAGACCAAAGCTCAGTATTCACACTTCCTTGGCTTCGTAGCTATGAAATTTGATAAGGTACTTAGCATTTAGAGATAGGCCCATTTGTTTCGAAGGCTATGTAGAGGAATAACTGCAGGTTATTTGAGACATTCTAAGCAAGAACGGATATCCAGAGAGGTTCAACAAAACCAACAAAGGTAATAATAGTCGTAAACATGAACTGGAAAAGGTGGAGAAAAAGCCTCTATTTTTATGTCTACCATTCAAGGGAGATAACCCTATGGAGATTCTATCGCAACGTTTAACCAGGGCAATAAACAAACAATAGCCGTCCAATCTTCACCCAGCAACTCGAAGACGTCTTGCCTAACCTCAGGTCATCTAAATGCATATACCATTTCAAGTGTTCCTGTGGTTCAAGTTATGTAGGGTGTGCGATTAGGCAGGTTAGTCTACGAGTTTAAGAATATTTGCCAGCTTGGTTCAGCAAGCGGGAACTTAAGTGCATAAAAAGCTCGATCCTGTCACACTTGGTGGATACTGGACATCGCATAGACGTCAACACAGCTTTCAGAGTTATATATTGAATTTCAAGGTAGTTATCACGTACAGTTCGCTTACGTCTCCTACACATAGCTGAAGCTGTTGCAATAAGATCAAGTGAACCGGAACATGTTCGAACGCTGTTCATACAGTGAGGAAACTTGGATTCATATCTTTTCTTCCCCTTATCCCTCTTTGTTTGTTATTACAATTATTATTAATATTATTTGTTATAATTTATACCCTTCATGCAAACATTCTGTCAATACTATCAAATTTTCCATTTATAATTTTCGGACTTATTATGAAAGATATTATCTCTTTTCTCAATATATGTCTCCACCTGTTTCATTTCACATATTCGTTATTTCATAATGAACCTCTCCTTTTTAATACATACTCCTTTGTTCTAGCCACTCACTCACCTAACACCTATTATAACATTTAACTGACTTGGCAGTTTCTCCTACCTCATCCCACATTCTCCGAATCTCTTACGACTAATCACCACCATTGTCTCGCATCTTAAAATATTTTGTAATCGATTTCAGCCTGGCACGACTTTGTCACACAAATATTATTTGGATTCGACACTAGTCGGTAACCAGTGTAGTGTTTCAAGTCATACCGTTGGTGCAGACTGAGTTCTATCCGTCAAATATGGCGACCGTGGTAGGCGGTTCGCCATCAGAGTGCACTGCAAATTGTTGGTATAAGAGGGTTGCAGGTAATCGACAGGAAGCCTTGGACCTCGGTTTCATGCTATTCGGCACTCACCAGTCAATCAGCAAGGCGTATCTGCAACCACCTTGAAGGAACTCATGTCCCTGCCGAGATTAGAACCCACGTCACCCAGTACTATCGGCACTCAAAGAGAGACGTTACCATTGAGCTATTCAAACTCGAGACTTACCTCCTGTATGGCTGTATCGGATATTTTTGATTCTACACAAGTCAGAAAATAGTGTAATGTGTCTAGTTCTATCTTTGTTGCAGACATCACATCAAAAACTTGACTGACAGAATTCAGTCGGCATCAAACAAAGAATTGGGCACATTAAACCAGTTACTGACTAGTATCAAATCAAAAATATCCAATACAGTC
Source organism: Trichobilharzia szidati (assembly GCA_944472155.2). Classification (NCBI taxonomy): domain Eukaryota; kingdom Metazoa; phylum Platyhelminthes; class Trematoda; order Strigeidida; family Schistosomatidae; genus Trichobilharzia; species Trichobilharzia szidati. The sequence goes on along the minus strand of OX235276.1, from coordinate 17,746,419 downwards.
CTACAGGAGGTGAATCGCGAGTCCGAATAGCTCAGGTGGTTGCAGATACGCCTTGCTGATCGATTGATGAGTGCCAACTAGCATGAAACCTAGGTCACGCTTAGGCTTTCTGTGGCCAGTTGCCTCCAACCATTACAAATACTAACGCATTATACTACTGATATACTACTGAAATCGACCCTGATACAGTAATGAAAATTCTCTCTGCCAAGATTTTGTTGCTTATCTTTATTTTTTTATCGCAGTTAATTTTAACAGATTTCAGTCCGCCATTTTTGTAGAAAGTATTAAAACCACCATCAAGTTTCTAATTAGAGTGTAAAATTCAAAGGAATTTCCTCTCAGACAGTATACAGATAGATATATCTGCATCTTTGGTCCATACAGTCTAAATTATAAGGGCATTCAAAACTATATTTAACTATAAGCACTTACATATTATTATTATTATTACAAAGTATGGTCAAGTGTATAAATATTCACATGTCAGTCAAATGTTGTTGAATAACTTCCTTTACATCTCTCTCTCTTTATTTCACCCTTAAAAATTATAATTCAAGATGCATAACTGAAGGTACTAACAGTCTGGAAAAGGAAACCAAAAAAAACTCAAAACAAATTGGTTTTTGGTCACACTTACTTCAATAGGATGTACTTCTTTTTACCACTTTAAGTTTTGAAAAATATACACACAAGCATAGCCAGCAGTTGTTCTACCGGTTCTTAACTATAGATTGGCTACATTGTGCTACTGTGTACTGCTAACTTTGTTTCTTTGCCTTATGACTAGATAGATAGATACTTATATATTGTAAAACTATGTACTCAATAATTCCTGTCTAGGATACTCACAGATATGAACCTCTGTGAGTACTGGTTTTTAATTCAACTTGAAATAGATAGGAAACTGAGTTTAATGAGAATTTTTTTTAGAAGAAAACATAGCCTTCTTAATTGCTGCCACAGAGGTGAACAGTGCTCTTCACAATATACGTACGTACATAGTACTAATGCTGTGTATGCGCTATTCTATTAATCTATCTTGAACAGTACTCAATGGGATACTAGCATTTGTAAGAAGAAGGTTGGAAATGTCTGTTTGTTTTCTGTTTTTTCTTTTTGCTTTTTTTGTTTTGTTTTTGTTAATGAAGCATCTTTTACTTTAAATTGTGCCAAAAGAGTTTTCCTGTCTTTCTAATGTTTATTCTTATAAACACTTTAGTTTCGTTAGAAAGACAGCAAGAGTTGAATTATTGGAAACTTGAGATACTTCATGAATAACGTGAAGAAAAGCACAGAAAAGAGAGAGTAACAATTAAATTAACACAACAAATTTCTCAATTGTTGTAATTTTAATATTCTGTAGTTTGGTTTGTAAGGGTTAGTTTTGTTTTTACGAGTTGATCACGGATTGATATCAGTTAGAGAAACATTGAAAAACAGCACTTGAGGGGTACTGGACAGCTGTTTCGTCCTAGTTTGGGAATCATCACGAGTACTCACCCTCTGCCAGGGTTCAAACCAAGGACATTCCAGTTACAAGTTAAACTATCTCGTATACCATTCAGCCACTGGGACCCGATTCAATGGCTCATGAATTCTAACTTCTACTAATTCGTAGTTTTAGCGCGACCCAAACCATTGTCGTAGATGGGACATCTATCCTCACACATGACATCTGGATGGACCTCACTGGTCACGATCCGTGATCAACTCGTAAAAACTAAACATTACAAACTAAACTATAGAAAATTAATCTGATGCTCACTAGTGACTTACTACAGGATGGAGTTTCCTGGAGTTCTAGTGAGAAGTCATGATTAGTGAGGTTCATCCAGATGTCGTGTGAGGATGGATGTCCCACCTACAACAATGATTGTGGTCGCGCTAAAATCATGAATTGATTGAAGTTAGAATTCATACACTGGATGGCCATTGAATCGGGTCCCAGTGGCTGAATGGTATACGAGATAGCTTGCCTTGTAACCAAAAGGTTCTGAGTTTGAACCCTGGCAGTGAGTTCGTACTGCCGATGATTCCCAAACTAGGATGAAACAGCTGTCCAGTACTCCTGTCCTGGTTTTCAATGGTTCTCTAACTGATGATATCAATCCGTGATCAACTCAAAATTTTAATAAGAAGAATCATTGAAGTTTGTTCAAATTTGTATTTAATTGGCTTCACGAATTGATCACAGGTTGATATCATCGCTTGGAAAACCATTGAAAATCAGCATTGAAGTACTGGAAAGTCAGCTATTTTGTCAACCTTATTTGGGAATCATCGTCAGTACGAATCCATCGCCACAGTTCGAATCAGAGACCTGCGAGTTACAAGGCAAGCTCGTATACCATTCAGCCACAGGTATCCGACACAATCGCAGGTCCACGAATTCTAGCTTCTACCAGTCTGTGATATAGCGTGACTGGCACCAACCCATATCATCGGTGGGACATCTATCCTCACATTTGACATCTGAATGAACTTCACTGGTCACAACTTCTCACTAGAACTAACACCAGGAAATTGCGTGCTGAATCAAGTCACTAGCGAGCATCTTTAACTGATATCAATCCGTGATCAACTCGTTAAAACACAAAACTAGTCCTTACAAATCAACTACAGAAACTTAATTGTCTGTAGATGAGAATAACGAAGACCATATCAAAACCATGAAATAATAATTATTCATACTTGGCCTAAATTCCCGATTGTTTATATCTTCTTATGGAGAGACTGATAAATATTTTACAACTGTTTTCCCATACACACATACACACACCATTGTATACCACATATACATTTATATGTATTCTTCATATTCAGTTATCCACGATCATGAACTTTAGTCGAACATAATCACTAAAATTTCAATGAAAAGTAGATATCGAAAGGATACAGCTGAACAACTTCAAAAACTATTTGCTTCACATAATATTAAGGTCTATTTCAAGCCCTATAATTCTATAGAGAAAGCTTTGGTGAATGTCAAAGATATGGTTCTCAAAATGTCACAAAACAACAACTGTGTCTATAGGATAAAGTGTTCAGAATGTGAAGCATGCTATATAGGAAAGGGAGAGCAGTAAACAGGTGAAGGTCAGAGTGAATGAACATAGACAATGCACGAAACGTCCATCTAGAAATGATGAAGTAGAATTAAAAAGTCTAGAAAAAAAGATCAGTTATAGCAATGCATGCGATAAATAGACAGCGGACATAAGATTGATTTCGACAACGTTGAAATTCTAGGAAGAGGATTTTATTCACATAAAGAGTGGGATGACCTATGAAGACATGCACATTTTAACCACATCGAATGCAGTGAATAGGAGAGAAGGGATTTTTATTCTTTTTAATATTTGATTACAGCTTTATTCCGCACCGTATTATTTTGGTACAGGTATGGAATTTTCAGCTTGTGATATCGGTAGCCCAGATTTTGCAGGCCAACCATTGATATCAGGTGTGCGTCGGCAGGGGATCGAACCCCGGACCATGTGCATGGTCGGCGAGAGTCCTAACCAATGTGCCACCGACGCACAGTCACCCATATGGCAAACTTTGATGAAAAAAGACAGATGAAAAAACAAGAAATAACTCTATAAACCTCCATGACCATTATAAAAATATTATCATGTGAACTGACGTTTTTTCCGTATGACAAATAACATACACTTACACACACTTATGCAGAAAAATAAACACAATAACAATTTGACATTAGTCATTACAAATATATGATGACTGCTTACATATTTCTAATGATACAAATGTCTATGGACAAGTGACCTTCGAATAAACTGACTTGAATTTATGTAAAAAAATTTTGACTATATATTTTGATGATTAATAAAATCCGAATAATTCTGCCGAAGCAGCTCTGGCTTATACAGCGAAACGTTCAGAAAAATTTTGTTTTGATATTTTTCTTAGGCAGGCTGGGATTAATTTAAGTAATTTATAATGAATCAATCTGATTCGGCTTTCAGATTATTCCAGGAAGTTCGTACTATCTACGCTCTGGAAACTTATAAAAGTACACTCTGTTTTAAAGTGTTTAACAAAAGTAGATTAATATTTGTAAGAAGTCTGAGGTGAAATTTTGATCACAGTTCATGCAATTTTGTTTATTATCATATTTTGATACCTGTTTCATGCTTAATCTGATTGGACAAAGTGTTTTCAATAAAAGAATGGAACATTCACGAAAAATATCCAACCAGACATAAATATAAGAACAAATAGTTCAGCGAAGGGTCTTTTATCCGCGGTGAATTCATTCACTAAGCTGTAGAATCACATATACATATACATATTTGCGTTTGTCAGACAAGAATAAAAATTAGTTAGGTTTATTGCTTGCGTCATAAAAATGTTTCAAAATATGTGATGGATAATCAAATCATAACTAGGTGAGCGGATCGGGTGGGGCGAAGATTAGTTAGTAATGATAGAGATTGCGTAATGTGAGAGACACTCAGTAAAATAGGATGTTAATGACAGAGCATGGAGACAAGTGTTCAAAATTTATTATGTCATAGGCAGGAAGAGTAAATAAAGGGGTTTAGTTAAGAAAAGAGTGTTGCTAGAATGTCAATTAAAAATTCACAAACAGTATTAGTAACAAAGTCTATGTACTTGGAATGATGTTCAGGGTAGAATAAGAGGATGCAGAAGTTCCTTCTGTGAACATAAATCAGGATTTTCTATACTAGTTGTTGAGGCTTCAACAATGCAAAGTATGTGGAAGTTTACTGTTTTCGGGAAACAACTTATCTTCATAACCCTCATACTAATCTTCAGCATCCTCTATGTTTACAATCTGATTACTCATCAAAATGTTTCAAATATTTTGGTGGCATAAACAACAATAACCCTTACTAATTTCTATTCTTGTCTGACAAACCTATTGTACAGATAAGTGAATGAATTCGCCACTGAAAAGTGACTCTTCCCTGAACTACAAGTTTTATTTTTCATTATTATGTGGATGGGGATTGTTCATGATACTGCAGGATTCGATGAATTCATAAATTTCGGTGCAAATTCATCATTTGAATGAATCCACTAAATATCCTACAACTGTTACCTATTTCAAGTATATCACAGCAAACAAGTGTTTTCAAGACTCCTCCGTAGCGTACATATATACACACAGCTAAGTGACTAAAGGTGAATAGTACTGTCTAACTGTAAGTCACTTTTACAATCAGAGTTTCGTGTACGCGAGCAGATGATATGAAATCACCAGACAACTCGCTACATACCTACCCTTTCAATATCTGCCTTTTTTGTTTGCCTATTAGGTGAGGCAGATAACAAGCTATCAAGTGTGTTTTCTATGAAATACAAGTTCACTTAATATACCTCACAGTGATAAAGTATTATTCAACTGACTGAGGTTATGATTAAAAATAAGTGTTCAGCGTCGTATTAGTAAATCCAGCCAACTTCATAACTTCCCTTGTATAACTGTACTTTTTTCTGTGTCGCAACTGTAATTTTTCATACATATATAAATATACATATGTAAGCAAATATATTCGGTATAGACGTTGCGTCATTTAAACTGTTTGTATTTTGTGGTCGAAAATAAAATATATAATCATAAGAATAATCCTTTTATTCTATCTAAGTAGTTACTTCGCACACACAAAATGAAATTTTCATCGTTGTATGTACATATTGCAACAATTTTACAAATGAATGAAAAAAATAAATACATAGAAATGGTATAACCTTCACTGTAGTCAAATTCTGACATAAAGTATACGTAGAAACAAATAAACTGTATGACAGTGGGAGAAGTAATATCCCCAATAGTAGTATTAATGGTAGTAGATATATTTATGGATATTTTAGAAAGTAAAACTGTCGGAACATTGGATCCTTATCTACGGTGCTGTTTAGAGATATGTGGACATCATACTGAGCGTGTTAAAAGTTCTTCACATGCCTAAAAATTCAGAAGTAAATAGAATTCAATTTACTTTTGCGTTGAAAAATGAACAAGCTAAGTTTACCACGTAAGAAAGTAAGATATGGCGGAAACAAGATGGTGGATTAGATACTAGAATTTGTTGCGGGCTAACATATTCTAAGAGCGCTTAGACTATCATTCATCTCTATCCAGAATTCGGTTAATGTTGGTTTGACAAATGTTTATTTTTACAGGATTTCATCATGAGCTGACGTTGGTTAGAGAACCATTGGAAATCCAGCTAAAAGTACTGGACAGCTATTTCGTCAGCCTAGATTGAGACTCTTAGGCAGTACGCGAATGAGCTTGTAAAACATTAAACCACTGAAACTCGATCCAGTGACCCATGTATTCCAACCTCTGTCAATTCACGAAATAGGGCGATTGGCACTTGATAATGTCGTCTCTGGCCTATTATTTGTTCTCACACCGGATATGCCTTACCCCACTGGTCGCGAAAAATACTCACCATCGATTATACCAGCTAGTGGTCGTGCTATATTGTGATTGAATTGGTAGAAGTTTGGACTCATGCACTAGCCACTGGATTATTGAGCTAGTTCGTCTTGTAATGGGAAGGTCCTGGGTCCAAATCCCCGTTGATGCGTACTGGAGAAGAGTCCAAAACTGCGATAAAGCAGTTATTCAGTGCTCCAGAGCTGGTGATATAATCGATATCATTGTTAAAAGACTAACTGACTGTAATACAATTGGACAGGATACGGTTCGACTTCAGACTTAGCTTGGAAATAAGGACTGACTAGAGACAAGATACAAGATCTCACAGTCGAGTGAATGCACACTTAATATGATGGAAAGTTCAAGAGGGTGACAGTGAACAGTAAAGTAAAATTATAATACGGACAAACAATTTAGTATAAACCTAATAGTGACTTCAACTCAGTAAGTAGGAGACAAAATGCAAAATAAGTGGAACGTTATACCACAGAACAGAACAAAACACAAGAGCACGTGAACAAAACAATAACAGGTTCCAAGGTAGCCAGAGATTAGTCATGCTATCTTTCTATATAAAGATTATCGGTTGAAGTCTTTTGATGACAGTATATATGTATATTCGGTATAGACGTTACGTCACTTCGATTGTGCCTTTTTGGTGTTTGAAAATAAAATATATAATCATAACAATAATCCCGTTATTCTAGGCAGTTACTTCCCACACACAATATGAAATTTTCATCTTTCAACATATATTCCAACAATTTTACAAAAAAGTAAAGAATTAAATACATGAAATGGTCTAAACTCCACTATATTCAAATTTTGACATAAAATATATGTAGAAACAAATAAATCGGAAGACAGTGGGACAAGTAATATCCCCAATAGTGGTATTATTAGTGGTTATGGACATTTTAGAACGTAAAACTGTTGGAACGTTTATTTCTAATCCTAGGTTCTGTACAGAGCTATATGGACGACATGCTCACCGTGTTAAAATTTGAACATAACTCCAAGTTTGTCACATATATAAAAATTCAGTAGTAAGTGGAATCCAATTCACTTCTGAGTTAGAAAACAAACATGCTAGACTGTGGAACAATACGAAAACACGATGGTGGGTTGCTGAGTGAGAACGGTTAACCAGATAAACTCATCGATAAGAATATGAATTAAAAGTCAAGCCAGTCCAAAGTTCCAACTTCAATTCCTCGGGGATAACACACCAGTGAGATATTAAGACAACGTCTAAGGAATACGGTGGTAAAAAAAGAACACTCAGAGCTGCTGAAGTATTCTGTGCCTTCAAAACCAACCCCCGTTCCTATGTACATCGTTCAATTTGACTGCTCAAGTGGACTGAGCCAGTTAGTTGCATAGGTCGGACAATTAAGCATATTTATCGTCGAATTTCCTAACACAATCCTGTATAGTGTTTAAGTAAGGGAGAAACAAAGTCCATTCTCGTAGTTCTATGCTGTCTCATCTCGTGAATACACAACACAAAATTGATTTTAACAAGGCTGCTATCCAAAGTCATCTACCATATACCAACTAAGCTTGATTTTGCCTCAGAAGTTCGTCTATTACATATTGCTGAGACTGGCTGTTGGAATCCACCTTAGTTAAGAAGCCTAACTTATGTATCCAAAAGAAGAAATTGGTTCAGACACTTTCCTTAGCCCCGTGGCCATCAAGGTTTTAATGATCCTTAATTTGTTGTAGAGATTTCCTTAATTTTATTTCATTTTCTATTTACCATAACATTTTTATGCTGATTATAATTTATGTATCTCTCTTAAACTCCACTAATCAATAGTATCTAGTCTCGTCTTGCAAGAGGCAATGATAGGTGTATTCGGTTCTCCTGAGAACCAATACCCAGTCAACGGGTGTACCATTATGTGAATAGTGTCGGTGGCACAGTGGTAGAATGCTCGCCAACCAAGCAGGTTGTCCGAGGTTCGATCCCCGTCCACTGAACTCACGTCATTTACCTCACTGTGCCGGTAATGAGATCGGTAAAAATGGAAGGTTGGGCATGAGGCGGCTAGCAACCTCATCTCGTAGAAATAAACACCACTGCTACCACAACTTCAGAGCTCTAGCCTCAAGCTCTATGTTCCACCAATGGGAACGTTAAGGAATAAAATTTAAGTATGTATATAACTGTAGAGTCAAAAGAGGAAAAACATATTCTTTGCTCAAATTTTCTCCAAAAAAAAACGCAGAATTCACCTATTCAGCAAATCGTTTCCATCTAACGCTATTCCACTTCTACAGTATGTGATCCGATGAAATGACCCGTAAAGACTTTTTGTTTATGCATCCTCCTCATTTGTCAACCTGAAACTTATCCCTTATCTTTTTTTCTTCTACCTCATTCTTCATTCGATTAGTGTAGATGATAATCTAATTTGGAGTAAAGATTAACGAAAATGGTTTTTTGAAGATGTCTTATGTATATAAATTCAAGTTTTAATATTTACTGGTCTATTACACATTCACAAACACACACGCGGACTAACAGATCCTTCGTCCTTTAATGATGTCATGCGTAAATAAAACTAAGGTAATTTTTTAGTCTTATAATATACAAATAATCAGGTATATTTAAATGCCTATATAAATACAAAAAAATACTTCGCTAAGTCTCACTATACTACTATTCTTTCTTGTTAAAACTTACTTATTTTCAGGCGAATGTCAGAAAGAAAAGCAAAAGAGATTCTAAATCAATAGAAAATACATAGAAGACGTAAACTGAGAAGAAGGAGGAAAAGGATTAACTCACTTTCCCTTGAATATTTTGTCCCTTTTTTCTGACTTTAACTATCTCTCACTTTTTATGTAGGGTTGATTTCAAAGAATTCAAATGACTGAACCTAAGTACGTTGGATAGTACAAGTAGATATGTTGTAGGGTGTTTCATCTCGACTTAGTATTACAAAATTTTTATCTATTTCATTAGTTTTTACAATATTCTGTCTAATTTTTTTCTAAAATTGTTTTACAAAACATAGATATGCTTTCGAAATGATAGTGAAAAGTTGTTTTTTTTATGTGATCAGATTGTTCGCCATTTTTTTAGGGGTGGGAGCGTACATTTTGAGTACACGGCAATGTTTGTTATTTGAGTAGTGTTGCATTATTGTGTCACATCATCTGCTCACGAAGACAAAATGCAGGATATTTTCACTTTGAAACTAAATTCAGAATTAAATTATTAATATTTACAGTTGTTAAAATAAACGTTAGGTGAAAATTTGATTGCTCATATAATTGATATTAATTATTATTATTGTTCCTTAGGGTTGCGAGCGGAATATACGGCTTCTATTTTTCGATGTCCTCCAGCTCTCCCCCTAACAGATAACCTCCTCTAGATCACTCCCACACTAACGAACTATTTATCGTTACCTCTTCATGTTCCACTTTGGCGATGGCCTGCAGTGAGCTTGATATCATTTGATAGCCTCTTCAACGTACGACTAGTGCGTCTCCATGTTCTTCCACATATTTGTCGCACGGTAGGTTCTTGGTTAATTTCATCATCTCCATAGTTTCTTGTTGCTATTCTTTTTGGCCAGCCAGCCGGCCATTTAATCTTCAATAAGGAGTCAGTAGTTGAGGGCAGTTGTTGGCAAATATCTACACTGGCCTGTACGAAATGATTATCGTGATTCACGCATAGTGCGAATTTCCGACCTATACAGAAGAAGTGACTGACTGACTTCACAATGGTGTTGAAAACCCGAATCTTGTTCTTTATGTTGACTGTGTGCAGAAGAGTTCCAAACTGCCTTCCCGATTATAGCTTTGTTGTTCTGTAATTGAAATAATGCTGCCTGGATAAACGAAGGAAGTGCAAGTTTTCAAATTTATTCCGTTGATAGTTGTTGGTTCTCGTTGTTGTTGTTGTTGGTTATCTTCAGCACCTCTGTCTTCTTTATTTTCAACTGGAATCATGTTTTCTCTGCACTGCTTCTTCAGCCATTTCGTTGGTTTTCACCTGTTTTCAAGTTTTCAAGTTTGTGTGTGTGGCATTAAACATAGATCGTCCACACGCGAAATCCAGATCTTCTAGAGTCTTCTTATTAGTCAGCTCAGCATATTCCTGTCTTCTCACTCCCAATGCACAGTCTGAAGCATGATCCAGTCCACCACAATGAGGAATATTATCGTCAATGATAATAGGCAGCCAGCTAGCGTCGTCTTATTCATTCAATCACTTCAGAATCATTGTTAGCTGAGTTTCCCGTTGTGGATCATCTGAATGGAACGTGGCAGACATTGTCATGTAGCAAGCTGTTGAATGAGGTTGATAAAGATTCGGGGCAATGCACACCACAGTGTTGAAGTAGTTTACAAATTACTTCCCGGTCAACGCTGGCTGACGAAGGCCTTTTCGAAATCGATGAAGGAAGTTGAGGTAGAGAGTGTTGATGCGTAGATTTGCAATTTGTATCAGCACATTTAATTTCTATATTATCATATTATTATTCTTCTGAGCAGCACATCGGAATTCCAACCTTCAACTTGTATTGTACTTTAGCTTTGCTGAATGTTTGCCAGTAACCTTTAGTCTCCTTCACGTCACCCTCGAAGGCCCTGTCAATTTGCTGCTTTCCTTCAGCTTTTCAACCAGGGACCTTGCATACGACGTCACTTAACGGTATTTTTAGCACGTGTTGGACCCAACTCCATTTTTTTCTGCGAATCTGTTCGGCGATAGGTATTTTGTGGCTGCTCTGTTGCGTTTGTGCGTCGGTGGCATAGCGGTTGGGACGCTCGCCGACTATGCACATGGTTCGGAGTTTGATCCCCGGCCGATGCACCCCTTTACCTCGCTAAGCCAGTAATAATGCTGGTGAAGAGGGAAGGTTGGGTATGAGGCTAGCAAGCCCATCCTGTAAAAATAATCACCACTTCTAAATAAACTTCAAGCCACAAGCTTGAAGCCCTATGTTCCACTGGGGAGCGTGAAGGAAAAAAAATCTGTTGCGTTTCCTTTCTTGACATCCAATCTTGGGCATGAAACTAAGATATCTGTTTGTGAATGCGTACAATGTCTTGTTTTCTGAGTGCTTTCGAAGACGCGTTGTATATTCAGACAATACAGAAGCAGTGATTTGGCATTATTCGTGAAGATCTGGATCTTTTTCCTTGTACTGAGTACAACAGATTCCGACATTGATATCAGAGCGGTGAAATTCTGTCTTGTATTTCATATCTTGCCTTTGAAATCTTAGTCTATGCCACCTGTAATGGAACTAATCCAGTTCAGGTCATGTAAATGGAAGAGATAATTGCCTTAAGATTTCTCCTACGGATGGTAATAACTAATATCTAACTGAGTTAAGAATTATTATAAAGGGAGTTAAAAAATATCATGTAATCGTTTTTTTCTGACTGTTTGGGTTTCCTCGTTATTTTTATCAAGGGACAACGTTAAATCAGTCCAGGTAGAGGTGTACATGTTTTGATATATAACAAGACTGTTTTTATTTCTAAACTAGCGAACTATTGGAAATCTGATAAGGCTATCTCCGACGTAATCTGGCGAACGAATATTTCACAGCAGGCAACTTAAAATATGCCTTAAACAAACGAATTGCCCTTTCTAATTGATCATCATTCAACTAGCGATACAAAAACTTGATAAACGAATAACTGTGCAGCACTTATTTATAGTGCAACTAGCCAGAATGATTGATGACTAAAGTGAAAGTAAGATTTGGTTACCAATTGAGTCACTTTGATCAATCTATCGGTCGATTCGAGTAGTGAATTTATTCCCAATTACCACCAAATGATTTATTTTTTGTTCAACTATCACTACTTATCACCAGGATCACCTGTTGGATGGTTGGAGGCAATCGTCAGGAAGTCCCACCTTACCTAGGTTTCATTCTCTGTGGTGCTCATCATCTGTGTCACTCTGTGCTGCAGTCAGAGACTTCACTCTTGAGCTATTCACTGCTCGAGACTGACTTCCTGTAAAACTGCATTGATTACTTTGATAACACACTGTGTAGCGACTTACTTGATTGGTAGAATTCAGCCTACACTGCAGTCCCTCAGGAGATTGTGAGCCAGAATAACTCCTTGGAAACATCTGTGGTCACAGCGTTGGATGATCTGAGTTCAGACCTCAGAAGGAAAATGTGTCTTTCAAGATCGCAGAAACGGCTGGTTAGTAATTACTATCACGCGTCTAATCATTTTTTGGTATTGAATAGTTACTGACAAGTGTCCTAACGATGAGGTTAACATTTTATTGGTGGATGGTGACTAGCAGTGGAATCCGGGATGCACATTTCGTCCTATTTGGGACTCGTCATCTGGATATACCTGCATTTCCCTGTGAGTGATGACGTTTCCACCGAGTTATAAAGGGAGAAATGCGGGGAAATGCAGGTACATCCAGTGACGAGTCCCAAATAGGACGAAATGCGCATGCTGGATTCCACTGCTAGTCACCATCCACCAATTAAATACTAATTAAATGCCCAGACATTGTCGAAGCATCTGCACAAGAAGCCGACATGTCAACCTGAGACCGAGCACTTCGGTCCAATCAATCGACGGGAAAATCTAAAATTCAATTAAACGTATATAATTGGTTTAGTCTAGTTATTCATCTGTAAATCACGTTCCACAAAACAGTACTTCAGCTTTTTTCATTGGACACTAGTAACTGTAATGACGTGTCTAATCCTCCTATGTCTTTGGTGCAAACTGAATTCTATCAGTCAGTCAGGTTCGCACTGTAGCCACCACGCCACCAGGTAGCTCGCCATCACGTTGCACACATTGATTTGATGATATTAGATAGTAGGAGGCAATCGGCCACAGGAAACTCTGGACACCACCTGGGTTTTGAGCTAGTCGGCACTCACCAGTCAGCAAGGCGTATCTGCAATCACCTTGAAGGAACTTCAGCTTATAACCAGCAAACTAGAATCAAGATTTGGTCCGTAGAGAATGGAAAACCATTTTTTCTTCCCCTCATCCGAATCAAAATACACTTCAGAAGTTTGAC
>OX235276.1:17711257-17732431 GCA_944472155.2 Trichobilharzia szidati | reverse complement strand
AGCCACTAGCTTGAAGCGCTGTGTTCCACTGGGGAACGTGAAAGAAAAAAATCTGTTGCGTTTCCTTTCTTAACATCCAATCTTGGGCATGAAACCAAGATATCTGTTTGTGAATGTCTACAATGGCCTATTTTCTAAATGCTTTTGAAGATGCGTTGTATCTTTAGACAATACAGAAGCACTGATTTGGCATTATTCTTGAAGATCTGGATCTTTTTCCTTGTACTGAGTGCAACAGATTCCCACATTGATATCAGAGCGGTGAAATTCTGTCTTGTATTTCATATCTTGCCTTTGATATCCTAGTCTATGCCGCCTGTAGTGGAAACAATCCAGTTCATGTCATGTAAATGAAAGAGGTAATTTTCTTAAGATTTCTCCTACAAATGGTAAAAACTAATATCTGATTAAGCTTAGAATTATTATACAGGGAGTTGGAGAAATATCTTTTAAGCGTTTTTTCCTGACTGTTTGGCTTTTCTCGTTATTTGTATCAAGGACAAAAATGTTAAATCAGTCCAGGTAAAAGTGTACACGTTTAGATACGTAACAAGACTTTTTTTATTTCTGAAATAGCTAACTATTGCAAATCTGATAAGGCTATCTCCGACGTAATCTGGCGAACGAATATTTCACAGCAGGCAGCTTGAAATGGGCCTTAAACAAACGAATCGCTCTTTCTAATTGATCATCAATCAACTAGCGATAAAAACACTTGATAAACGAATAACTGTGAAGCACTGAATTATATGGCAACTAGCCAGAATGATTGATGACCATAGTGAAAGTAAGATTTGGTTACCAGTTGAGTCATCTAAATCAATCCGTCTGTCCATTTGAGTAGTGGCTTTATTTCCAACTATCACCAAATGGTTAATTTTTTGTTCAACTATCACCACTTATCACCAGTATTACTTGTTGGATGGTTGGATGATGTAAGTCCCTGACTAGGTTTCATTCTTGTTGGTACTCATCAGCTGTGCTACCCAGTGCTGCAGTCAGAGACTTCACCTCTGAGTTATTCGGGCTGGCGACTGACTTCCTGTAAGACTGCATTGATTACTTTGATTGGACACTGTGTAGCGACTAACTTGATTGGTAGAATTCAGCCTACATTGCAGTTCTTCAGGAGATTGTGGAAACATCTGTGGTCGCAGTGTTGGATGATCTGAGTTCAGACCTCAGAAGGGACATGAGTCCTTCAAGATCGCAGAAACGGCTGGTTAGTAATTAGTATCACGCGTCTAGTCCTTTATTCGGTATAGAGAAGTTACTGACAAGTGTCCTAACAATGAAGTTAACACTTTCTATGTATTATTTGATCAAACAAACAAAGTTTGAAATGAATTAGTGTTTTCTTAATTATAAAACTAGTCAATCCTGTTGTCATTGAATTTATTTCATGCTGTGGTGAGAGCTGTCTACAAGCCAAAATTGTAGACAACAATTTACGTCAATGTTAACGTCCCAAATAGAGATCACGAGGGAAAAACAATAACAAAGCTTAACCTTGAGGAACTCACCAACTAATCACAACAGAATTAACGTATGCAAATACGATTCGCAGATATATGGCTTAACTTTCTAAGAAGCAGCAAGAAAACAACCAATCAGAAGACGTTGCTTCTCCGCTGACAATAACGCTCATAATAATGCACATAAAAATCTATAAATGCCTCATGATCTTCTCAATAGACGATCTGTCGTCTGGCCCTTGTCTTCTGTCGTTTCAATTCTATGACAGTTCAAAAATATTTTCACATATTATTAATTTTAAATCACGAAGAGGTGCGTCGGTGGTTCCGCAGTAGAATGCTCGCCAACCATCAACGTGGTATGGGGTTCGATATCCGGCCAACGGACGTCGTTTATCTCACCTAGGCAGTATTATGCCTGGTAGTGAGGAAGGGTCGAGCGTGAGGCTAGCAACCCTATCCCATAAAACACACCATTGCTAATGAAACTTCGAAACTCTAGCTTGAAGCCCTATGTGCCAAAAAATATTCACGAAGATATTCTCTCTTTAGATGTAACACAACAGTTCGCCAACTCATTCACTTTGGGAAGCAACTTCATGAAATGTTGTTTCTCGTAGACTGAAGTAGTTTAATTTGGTTTATAATTTTACACACTTATCAAATCAAAACAATCTACACCTAGTTTTGTTATCTTTACCAATTGACCAATTTGACAACACCATAAAAATGACCCCATGCTGAGGAACGATGATTAAGTTGTTATATATATGTGCTGAAATTTTGTAAATTCTGGTTTAATAATACTTTGAAAAAGCTATTAGCATCATTAAATAGCGAAACGTCAGTAAAAACAGCAATATCCTTTTGTTTTTCATTCATTGGGAAATACAAGAAAACCTTTATTATAATGAATATCATATGCCCAATATCCAAATTTTTTCAAACTGTTAAAAGTGAACTTGGTTTGGACACATATATAATTGTATTTAATTGGTGGATGGCGACTAGCAGTGGAATCCAGGATAACACTCATTTCGTCCTATTTAGGACTCGTCATCTGGATGTACCTGCATTTCTCAGTGAGTGATGATGTTCCCACCGAAGCTCAAACCCATTACCTGTAGTTTCAAACTCCAAAGCTGTTTCGTCCTAGTTTGGGACTCTTCAGCAGTGCGCACCCACCGGGATTCGAACCCAGGACCTTCTGGTTTCAAGGCGAGCTAGGGGTCACGCTATGTCGTGAATTGGCAGAAGTTAGAATTCATGGACCATTGGATCGGGTCCCAGTGACTTAATGGTATACGAGCTCGTCTTGTAACCAAAAGGTCCTGGGTTCGAATCCCGGTGGGTGCGTACTGCTGAAGAGTCCCAAACTAGGACGAAACAGCTGTCCAGTACTCCCAGGTTTTCCAATGGTTCTATAACTGATGTCAGCTCATGATGAAATCCTTAATTTTAGATTTTCTCGTCGATTGATTGGATCGAAGTGCTCAGTCTCCGGTTGACATGCTGGCTCCTCCTTGTGCAGATGCTTCGACGGTGTCTGCGCATTTAATTTGCATTTAATTGGTGGACGGTGACTAGCAGTAGTATCCAGGATGCGCATTTCGTCCTATTTGGAACTCGTCAGCTGAGAAGTGCAGGTACATCCAGTGGCGATTTCCAAATAGGACGAAATGCGCATGCTTGATTCCACTGCTAGTCATTATCCACCAATTAAATACTAATTAAATGCTCAGACATTGTCGAAGCATCTGACAAGAAGCCGACATGTCAACCTGAGACCGAGCACTTCGGTCCAATCAATCGACGGGAAAATCTAAAATTCAATTAAACGTATATAATTGGTTTAGTTTAGTTATTCACCTGTAAATCACGTTCCACAAAACAGTACTTCAGCTTTTTTTCATTGGACACTAGTAACTGTTATGACGTGTCTAGTCCTCCTATGTGTTTGGTGCAGACTGAATTCTATCAGTCAGTCAGGTTCGCAATGTAGCCACCATACCACTAGGTAGCTCGCCATCACGGTGCACACATTGATTTGATGATATTAGATAGTAGGAGGCAATCGGCCACAGGAAACCCTGGACACCACCTGGGTTTCGTGCTAGTTGGCACTCACCAGTCAGCAAGGCGTATCTGCAATCAACTTGAAGGAACTTCAGCTTATTGTCAGCAAACTAGAATCAAGATTTGGTCCGTAGAGAATGCAAAACCATTTTTTCTTCCCCTCATCCGAATCAAAATACACTTCAGAAGTTTGACTATGCTTGTAAATGATATAGATCTTTATTACTGTACCTTTCAAAAAATATATTTTCAAAATTTTTTCTTCCTTCAAAGCTCTTCTCCTCACTCCACATAGATGATAAAAAGATAAGTGGAACATTGGATTGTCTTAAAATTTCCGGTTGTATCCTATTCACAAAAATATTTATTTCAGTTAAATTATTCTTTGAAAGGAAGCCATGTTAAGATTGCTCTGACTACAGTTTCTTGATTTCGGTTCAAAATCATGTGAGGGTTAACAAAAAATACAAAATGATTGGGCAAAGAATATCCTTTTCGATCCTCTTTTGCTTTCGGGAGTAAAAGACAAACTGCCTAATTTCGCCTCTTCAACGTGTGTATCTACCAATTTAACTGCTCCTGTGGAGTGAGCCAGTTAGTTGCATAGGTCGTACAATTGGGCGTGTTTCTCGTCAAATTTCCGAACATATTATCTGCATTGTGGTTAAGCTAAGGCCAAACAAAATCTATTCGTAGCGTTATTCTATCTCATCTTGTGTATACAGAACACAAAATTGACGTTAACTATGCTTTCAGAGTCATTTACCGCATACATCTTAATCTCAATTTTACCTTTAGAGTTCGACTACTAAACATTGCTGAGGCTGGTCGTTGGGATCCATATTAACAAGCCTAATTTGTGCTTCCAAAAGAAGTAAGTTCAGACATTATCCTTAACTTGGCCATCTAGGTTTGAATGATCCTCAATTTTGTGGAATTTTCCTAATTTTAGTTGACATTCTATTTGCTACTATATTTTTTATTATTATCATAATTTAAGCATCTTTAATGAACTGTAATTCCATTGTGATCTTACTTTACAAATCGATATTATTTAAAAAAACACTCATATTGATATTGACTACTATTCTAGAATATTCTATGTATATAAACATGCATATATAATTGTAGAGCCAGAAGAGGAAATTATCGAAAAAAATATTCTTTGCTCAATCATTTTGTGTTTTATAGATATCTGAATGAATATTTATGTTAAAAAATAGACAACCATGTTGGATTGCTATGCATAGAGATGATATTTATTCAATGAGTGGAGTTGATTTTTAATAAACTTTAGATAAGTTCTGTTATTCAGTGTGTTTCGAATTCAGAAAAATTATTTACAGAAACCTGTTATTGGTAGGGGGGAAGGGGAAAGAACATATACTGGGAAAGGAGTAAAAGCTGTCATGTATAAGAAGCATGTGAATACGAGAAGAAGGATTTAAGATACTTAGTTAAAGTATGACTGTGTGATAGGTGTGCCGTCGATTCACGGGTACAACATTCCCCAAATACTCACATGGTGCGTGTTCACACTCTCGCCAATGCACTCTCAAACACGATATGGTTTCATAAAACGGTATTAGGTCCAAGTTAGGATAGATGTTTGGTTACAGAGCTGACCAAGGCTACTGATACTTCAGGCATCAATGAAGGGAGCCACATTTTTCATCCAGGACGCAATGAGTGCAAAAGTCCCTTATGTGCCACCACTGTACGTTGGTGACACAGCGGTAGAATGCTTGTCGACCATACATGTGATCCGGGATTCGATCATCGGCCGACGCACGCTTTTGTGCGTCGGTGGCACAGCGGCTGGGACTCTCGCCGACCATGCACATGGTCCGGAGTTCGATCCCCTGCTGACCTACCCCTGGTATCAATGGTCGGCCAGCAAAATCTCAGCTGCCGATATCACATGCTGAAAATTCCATAAATGTACCAGAAATACGATATGGAACCAAGCTATAATCAAAACAAATGACAGCATCCAACGAAATCTTAAAATAAATAGATATTTTAAGGTATATTCAGACACAAAAAGACGTATAGCATAAAGCATAAGATTAAAATTCTCAAAAATATTCTTTGGTGCTTTCTTCTATTTGGTTGAGAGATTTCATGCGTCATAAAAGGCATTTCAGATAAAGCGCTGACTATTATCAACTGCTTCCTTCGCCGGTTACATACTAAATATCAGATGGCCAAGAATGACTATCGACCAAGAACTCCGGTGACGAACACACCGAGAATATATATCACCCAGCGAACATTCAGAAGGAAATGGAGATGGACTGAATTTACTCTTGGAAGCCCGTTTATTGGTATCAGTCCCAAGGCCTTCAGGTGGGACACCATCGCAAAACCACTAGTTGGGGAAGATGGTGTTGGGAGGAGTTGAGAGCTTATGAGCAATAATTTAGAAAGTTAAAAAAGATATCGTTTCTTAGATAGTTTAAAATGTGTTCGATGAGTTAATTCTCTTTTACATTCTTATTTTGTACTTGAGAAAATTCTGGGCTGTATACCCACCCGACTACATTGTTGGAGTAATTTTTTAACTGTTGATATACGTGATTATCGTTGAGTAATGTTGCGGATTCTATCACATCAAACCTTGTTTTGATACTTTCAAGGTGGAGACTGTAGTTGTGCGCAACTCGCGGAATTTCGGAAAGTTAAGTAAAACTAGTACATAGACAGTCAATTCAGTGAATTCGGAAACTAAATTGCGAGTTTCTTTATGATACGGGACACACAGTGGAAATTAGTCAGGCTTTTAAAATAATCAATACACAGAAAAAACTATAGCTACTTCTGTTCGTAGAATTTACTGCCATCAAAAGCCTTCAAACCAAACTTTGCATACAGAAAAAAAGCACATTCAGCCGATGAGTCACAAAAAGGACGAAATGCACGTCCTGGATTCCACTGCTAGTCACCATCCACCAATATCTCACTACATTGGTCACTGTAATTGTTTTCTCCATGTGCATTTTTGGGTTTTATTCTACTGAGTAACATTCTGCTTATTTTTGATTTTGACTCTCATGTACTGAGTTGAACTCATTATTGAGTATCAAAATTTACTTAATTGATTGTGCGTCATAATTTTACTTTAGTATCCACGCTCACTCTCTTGAACTTTCTATTACATTATGTATAAACTCACTCGGGCGTTAGGTCTTCTATTTTGTCTCTAGTCAAACCTTGTTTGCAAGCTATGTCTGAACTCAACCCCCCTTGTCCAATTATATTAGAGACACTCAGTCTTTTAACACTGAATAATTTCATAATGAGCTAACATCTGTGAAAGAACTATTGAAAAAACTACTACTGGAGTCCTAGACGGCCAGAGATATCGTCAACCTACTTTTTGACTCTTCAACAATACGCACCCACCCCACTAACAGGGTTCCAACCCATGACATTCACGTTAATAGGCGATTGAACTAGTAGAACATTAAGCCACTGACACCGACCAATCGATTAGCTAGTCGATGAATCCCACCTTCTGTCCAAAGCGTGGATGACACTAGACAATGTCATCGCTGGCCAGTATTAGTGGCAACCAGTGGGGTACACTAGGTAGGTTGTGAAGACAAATAGTCAACACTAATGACACTCGTTAGTGCCAGTCATTCTATATCCTGCGTAAATAGACAAAAGTTGGATTTCATGGATTGGCCATTGGATTGGCGGGTTCAAGGGAATTAATGTTCCAATAGTTCTCTCGCTTTGTAACGGGAGTGTCTTGGGCTGGAACCATATCAGTGGGGCAGGTACGTGCTGATGATGAGTCGCAAAGTGGGTTAACATTTGGCCGTCTAAGACTCCAATGGTGGTTTTCCAATGGTTCTCTAACCAAGGTCAGCTCATGATGAAATAGTGTAAAATAAACATTTGTTTAAACCTTCCTTTACTGAATGTTTAGTGGGATGAATGATAATCTAAGTGCTCCTTTGTATATGTCAGTCTGCAACAAATCCTTTTATCTAATCCACTATCTTGTTTCCGCCATATCTTACTTTCTAACATGTTAAACTCATCTTGTTCATTTTTTAACTCAAAAGTGAATTGCATTCTACTTACTACTGAATTTTTATACGTGTGAAAACCTTGGGGTTATGTTCAAATTTCAACACGTTGATTATGTCATCCACATGTATCCAAACAGAACCTAAAAATAGGATTAAATGTTCCGACAGTTTTACTTTCTAAAATATCCATGAATATTTACACATACTACCAGTAATACTACTATTGGGGATATTACTTCTCCCACTGTCACCCGATTTACTTTTTGATATATATATTTTATGTCAGAAATTTGACTACAGTGAAGGTTAGACCATTTTTTGCATTTATTTCTTCATTTATTTGTAAAATTGTTGCAATATATATATCCAACGATGAAAATTACATTTTGTGTTTGGAAAGTGATTGCTTAGAAAAAAAGGATTATTCTGATGTTTATATGTTTTATTTTCAACTACGAAATATACACAATTGAAATGACGTAACGTCTGTACCGAATATATTTGCGTTTATATATATATATTTATATGTACGAAAAATAACAGTCGCGACACAGAAAGGTGTAGAGTTATACAAGGAAAGCTATGAAGTTGGCTAAATTTCCTAATATGATGCTGAACAGTTATTTGTGATCAAAACTTCAGTCAGTTAAATCATACTTTATCACTGTGAGGTATACTGAGTGAATTTTTATTTCATACAAAACACACTAGATGGCTTGTTATTTGTCTCGCTAAATATGCAAACAACAAAGGCAGATATTGGAAGAGAATGTGTGTAGCTAGTTGTCTGGTGACTTTATACCATCTGCTCGCGTACACGTAAGCTCTGATTGTAAAAGTGACTTACAGTTAGACAGTACTATTTCTCTTTAGTCACTTAGCTACGTGTTTATATGCACGCTACGAAGTAGTCTTCAAAACACTTGTTTACTGTGATAAATTTGAAACAGGTAACAGTTGTAAGATATTTAGTGGATTCATTCAACTGACGAATTTTCACCGAAATTTATGAATTCATCATATACCGCATTTTCATGAATAAACCCCATCGGGACAATAATTAAAAATAAAACACGTAGTTCACCAAAGAGGCTTTTTTCGGTGGCGAATCCATTCACTTATCTGCACATTAGGTTTGTCAGACAAGAATAGAAATTAGGTAGGTTTGTTGTTTATGTCATCAAAATATTTCAAACAATGTGATGAGTGATCAAATTGTAACTTGAGGCATGGTGAAGATTAGTATGAGGGTAATGATGGTAGGTTTTCTCCCGAAAACAATAAGCTTCCGTATAATTTGCATTGCTGAGTCCTTAGCAATCTGCATAGATAACCCTGATTTGTGTACATAGAAGAAACTTCTGCATCCACTTCTTCTAACTTGGATATCATTCCAAGTACAGAGACTTTGTTACTAATACAATTTGTGAATTTTTGATTGACATTTAAGTAACATCTTTTTCTTCAGTAACCCTTCATTTACTCTTTCTGTCTATAACATCATACATTTTGAACACTTGTCTCCATGCTCTATCATTAACATCCCATTTTTCTGGGCGTCTGTCATATTATGTAATCCCTGTCATTAGTTAGTAATCCTTATCCCACCCCACCCATCACCAAGTTATAATTTGATTATTCATCACATTCTTTAGAGCATTTTGTTGACTTAAACAATAAGTCTAACTAATTTTTATTTTTATCTGACCAACGTAATTACATATAATTGCGACTGTACAGCTAAGTGAAAGAATTCGCTGTCGAAAAGAGACCCTTTGCTGAACTGTTTGTTGTTATATTTATGTCGGATTGGATATTTTTCGTGAACATTCCATTCCATTTTTTTTATTCCCTCAAATTTCCAGTGGAACATAGGGCTTCAAGCTGGAGCATAGGAAAGTCTGTAGCAGTGTTGATTTTTACAGAATGGGGTTGCTAGCCTCATGCTCAACCTTTCCTCTTTACCAGCATTATTTCTGGCATAGTGAGGTAAATGGGTGCGTCGGCCGGGGATCCAGCCCCGGACCATGTGCATGGTCTACTCGCATCCACGAAAACCCTGATTGTAAAAGTAACTTACAATCAAACAGTACTATTGTGCTTTAGTCACTAAGCTTTGTGTATATATGTAGGCAACGGTGGAGTGTTGAAAACGCTTGTTTGCTGTGATATGCTTGAAACGGGCAACAATTGCGGGATATATAATGGATTCAGAGAAGAGTCTATTTTCAGCGGCAAATTCACTCACTTAGCTGTACACTCACAGTTATTTGTATATAGGTATGGAACTTGGGCACTCTGGTAGAGTATAACTCCATTATAGATAAGATTTTATTTTGATTAAGTCATACAATGTTATACAGTAATATTAACTGATGACGTTTCGAGCACAAACTATTGCTCATTATCATATCGTGCTACTCACACAACATTTTTCCTTCATTTAAATACATGTGTGGAATTGACTAGATACTTGAATAAAAATCAATATGGGGTAATAAACATTCAGAAATAATAATATGAGTGTTATCAATCAGATACAATCAGATGGGGAATAAGACGAGTGTTTCTTATGGTCATAATAAGTAACTTGTCAGAATGTTGTGATGTGCTTGAATTGAAATAGAATTTTGAGATTATTTATTATCCTCCTCTGATTTGACTGACTGGTGGTAACAATATCTTCCATAAATATCTCTGGTGTTTGCATTGAGTCATTTCTGTTGCATGTGTTGTGTTGGATGTAGACTCAATGAAACAGGATTCAGTAATCAATCTCTCTCTCCAATATGTATAATTTGCCGGATGACACAGTTTAGCACCAAATCAATTGTCCAACGTAGCATTTTTCATTTTGATGTCCAAATGTCCAAGTAGTCGGTTATAAGTGAGGTGGTCTTGGGCTGTACTTCTCCGTTAGTCAATTCAATCCAAGTACGCTTCAAACTAGCTAGACTTATAAACGATCAGAACATCTATCCAGTGTTCTAAACATTGAGAAATGCCTACCGAATCCAAATGTATATTGTTAGTGATTACCACATTAATCTATCTGTCATGAATTTATGTCAAAAATACTATGTCATACTTCAGTAATATAAACAAAGCACGTGTTTCGTTGAAAAGTCTCTTTTCGGCGGCGAATTCATTCACGCAGCCGTGCAGTCACAATTATATGTATAATTATTTTCCTATGTGTGTGTGTGTGTAAATTAGGTTTGTCAGACAAGATTAAAAATCACTTAGGGTCATTGTTGTTTACGCCATCAAAATATTTGAAACAGTGTGTGATGAATAATCAAATTGTAACTGGAGGTGATGGTGAAGATTAGTAAGTCGCTAGTGATGATAACTTGTCGAAAAGCACCTTTCCATCTCAATAAACTCCTACTGCTTCAAAGTAATCCACAGAGTCAAAAATAACCAACCAAACCCAATGCACTTTCGTCTCCTATTTTGTTTTGCTGAAGACTTAGTCATTCAGTTGGAAAAACCAGAGTTATGTCTACAACAACAGTGTTGATTTCTACTCAACTGAAATTTTGGTGTGACAGCTTTTCTAACTCCTTATAGCACATTTTCATTTCTTCACAACTCTTACATAGTTCGGTAGTTTTATTTCTCGTTTTTTGTGTTTACATTTCTAATCAAAACTCATGCATTGAATTATTCATCTTATTACGTAACTACAAAACACTTATTCAACGTCTCTTACGCATTGACTAACATTAACAACTATGTATTTTTGACAACTCATCACCACTACCCTCATACTAGCAGGCTTCACCAATCCTTTTATTTACAATTTCATTGTTCATCACGTTGTTTCAGATATTTTGATCGCGTAAACAATAAGTCTAACTTATTTTTACTCTTGTCTGTCAAATGCACACGCAAATATAAAAGTCTTATTTATTCCTTTTCGTTCCCAATGGTGGAACATAGAACTTAGGGCTAGAGCGCTTTGAAGTTTTTGTAGCGTTTCAGTGGTGTTTAGTTTTACGGGATAGGTTCGCTAGCCTCACCTGGTCCAACCTTCCATCTTTACCAGTCTTATTGCTGGCTTAGCGCAATAAAGGAGTGCGTCGGCCAGGGATCGAATCTCAGACCACTTGGAGCGTGGTTGGCGAGCATTCTACCACTGTGCCACGAGAAGGACTCTTCACTGAACTACATGTTCTGTTTTTCAGTACTGCATTTTCCACAATTATTTCTTCTTTTAAACAAAACATTTCCATGGATACTGGTGTATATTTTAATTGCAGAACAAATATAAACAAGGTGAGATACAGTATAAATTCGAGATCTTTGTCGATCTGAAGAACACGATTCATATTTCTTTGTTTAACAATAACAAATGTTTTCACAATTCACTTGTGTTAAGAAACTGCTTGCTATATGAAATCACGGATGTCTTGGTATTCATTAATAGGTCTCTTGAAGGTGATTTGCGTGATAAACCTGATGCACTGGGGATCGGTGTATGACATGCAAAGCCTACGTCCCTGCTTTCTTAAAATGGAGTCGAACTTCAGAAACTCAACAATTTCAAAGACTGATTGCTACTGAACAAAGAATATTCTTTTCGATAACCTGCTCTTTATCAGGTTCTGTAGTGATGTGCATCCACAAAAGTGCAAGAATTACTGTTATTAAGAACATGAATGTTTAAATAACATAGAA
Organism: Trichobilharzia szidati; assembly: GCA_944472155.2. NCBI lineage: Eukaryota > Metazoa > Platyhelminthes > Trematoda > Strigeidida > Schistosomatidae > Trichobilharzia > Trichobilharzia szidati. Next base: position 17,720,154 of record OX235276.1, on the reverse strand, counting down.
TCAATAGTATCGCTTTCTACACGACTCGGTGTGATTATTCAGACGATAAATGAGGTACCCTAGAGTAGCCACCTATAGATGTATCTACCAACTTGACTGCACCTGTGGTGGAGCGAGTTATATTGGCTGTTGTTCTAGGAAATTGATTTGTCGTGCTGCCTGAGGAACACCCACCAGTGTGGCGTGGTTAAATGAAGGCATGGAGAAAAACATCAACAGCTCGACTTTAGACCTCCGGGTTCACAGTGATCAGCCACAAAGCTAACATTGAAGAATCCTTCTCTACCATCTATCAGATACCGAATTAATAAATTGCCAAAAGAATGCAAGCACCGAAGAATCGAAACAGCAGAGGCTATTGCACTCCTCCTGAAACAACTAGTGCTCTGTGTGTAGAAGTACCTGGTTCAGCCATCTATTACTACTGCGCTGGTTGGTCTTCTGTGGAGAATATAAATTTCCGAAACCTGTATTACTTTCTATAGTTTGGTTTGTAAGGGTTAGTTATGCTTTTACGAGTTGATCACGGACTGATATCAGTTAGAGAACCACTGAAAACCAGAGAGTACTTGACAGCTGTTTCATACTAGTTTGAAAATCATCGTCAGTACGCACCTACTGGAATTAGAACCCAGGACCTACCGGTTATAAGCCATTGAATTGGGTCCCAGTGGCTGAATGGTATGCGAGCTTGCCTGGTAACCGGAAGGTCCTGGGTTGGAACCCTCGTGGTGGATACATACTGCCAATGATTCCCAAACTAGGATGAAACAGCTGTCCAGTACTCCTCCAGTGCTGGTTTTCAATGGTTCTCTAACTGATATCAGTCCGTGATCAACTCGTAAAAACTAGTATAAGTGTTATTTTCCCTGATTTGTCTGATAATCAGTGTAGTGCAGTGTTATGCGGATGCATATTATCACACTAACAGATGCTACTGAACTGTAATCTATTCATATTATCGATTGATTCGATGTTATTTAAACAACAATAATGTTGTTGTTAATAACCCTAATTCTTTCATTATTACTATGGATGCAATAAACTGTAGAGCCTGATGATGAAGAGAAGGTTATCGAAAAGAATATTCTCTGCTCAGTAGTAATCAGTCTTTTGATATTTCTAATAGGCAGTTTTGATCTATTCGACAATCACCTACAAGTTCCCTTATGAGACATGTAATACTAGCCTCTTGATAGATGTCTTATGTGTGAATACCTTGAATGTGTTTTTATTCAACATCTAATGAGGAGTCCTTATTTAATTTTCAGCGATGAATGAAAATTGAATTATTTTCTTAGCGTGACATGCCGATCACTAATCGAGATCAGTTCTAATTATAATCATGGCTATTTGAACTACATACGACACTTGACGTGATAAGTATACGAGTGAAATTAAACTATCACTGCGGTCGATGTTTCCACTGACCCTGAGCAACTAATCAGGATTAAAAAGATCATAAAACTATGAAAAAAACCTGCTTACAAAATGGCCAATGACCATGGTATTCTGAGATTCGATTAACATTTCTTTCGGCGTTCTTCAGTTTACCGCAAAATGTCAATCCTCCAAAAGAACAGTCATCCTGTCAAGCTTCACCGCATATCTTGCATATCTTGGTAACTCTAGTTAACATCTCTTATTTATACAGTAATAGACACATTCGATCCATCTGAAACTTATTTAGCCACTATAAGACAGAATAGCAATTTATTTGATGTAATCACCTGCAAATCTAGTTGTTCGTCGAAAGTCATGTGACGGAGTTACCGCCAAAATTTATTATATGATATTATTATTATTTTCCTCTCTTATTCCGAGTGGAACTTAGGTCTTTAGCAGCCTATTCCCAATTATGTCCTGCTCTCTGCAGTTATTTCCAGCTGGCTCCTCGGTTACCCATAATCTTTCACCTCCTCCTCACACGATCTCTTCCATATAATCCCCAGATACCCAACACGTCACTTTCCATTTGCGCCTGACTCGTAGACTTGATGGGCAGTAGCACTCAACGGCCTTCTCAGAATAATTGCTGAATAAAAGAGGCGACCTCCTTAGAATTTTAGCTGTTGGTAGTCATTGGTTTTTATTGTTGTTGGTTGGTTACTAACAACCTCTCCGTCTATGTTCATTTGGAGTTATTTCTTCGTTACCAGCCTTTTTTGCCAATTTGTTAATTTCCGCTTATAAGTCTTCGAATTTATGCGACACTATATATTGTCAAAAAATTATATTTGTAATATCTCAGCGATATTGAAATGAGTAATTCCAACATTTCGTTCGGCAATCTGGTCCGAACTTCTTCAGGGAAATTAATCAAAATTAACATAACAGAGGTTTTATATATAAAACGCTCATCTTTTGTTTTGAAAAACTTTGTCCAATCATGATTCATAAACACAAGTATTAACAAGTATAATAAACAAAATTGTATGAGCTGTGATCAAAATTTGACCTAGGACTTACAAATATTGGTCTACCTTTGTTAAACACTATAAACAGAGTGTGCATGCGTTTGTATGTAAACAGTTGTAAAGCATTTCTTAACGTCTCCATAGGAAGATATAGACAGCCAGGAATTTGACCAAGTATTATTAATTAGTGATACATATCCATTTTAATTTATGAATGAGGATTTCCTATGCATCAGCTAACATCAAACATTCATGTCCGTTTAAACTGCTAGTATCTAGAATTTTATGATTAGACGTATTTTCAAAATTATGGTGTTTAGGATTAGAGTCTAGTTTAAGCACCCTGTCGAACTTATGAGCCTTTTATATATAAAACCTCTGTTATGTTAATTTTGATTAATTTCCCTGAAGAAGTTCGGACCAGATTGCCGAACGAAATGTTGGAATTACTCATTTCAATATCGCTGAGATATTACAAATATAATTTTTTACAAATGTCTACTTCTCACTCAGCGCCCAAATATTTTAGAACTATTCTGTCAAACCTTGACGACAGTTCATTTGAACTATATATTTTCTTTTCACCTGTCCAAAGTATTCCTGTCCTCTTGCTCCCCACAGTCTTCTACGCAGTCCAGTCCAAAACACTTAGGGATTTCATTGTGGGTGATAATAGGCAACCAGCCAGCCTTGTCTTACTCCTGTATTCACCTAAAAGCCAGGCTTCACTTTTTCGGTTGTCGGTCACCTGACATTTGGGGCATTGTTACATAGACACCTGTTGAATGAGTTTGATAAACATTTGAGGCACTGTACACTGTAGTGATGAAGTAGTTTCCGAATCACTTCTCGGTCAACCCTGCCTGTCGAAGGCGTTTTCGAAGTTGACGAAGGAAGTTGAGTTAGGATGTGATGGTTGACTGTCATCCTATGCTTTGTTCTGTGATGACAATGCGTAGGGTTGCAATTCGATCCACACATAATTTGCTTTCCCTGAATCCAGCCTATTCTAGTCAGAACTCTGCTTCTAAATCATCCTTTAGTCTCTCCAGGATGAAAAGAGTAAACATTTTGCATGGATATAATTCAAGTTTACCGATATTCGTGTTCATTAGAACCGTTTAACATTCAAGTGACAAGAAAAAACCACAGAGACAATGGACAATAAATAATCCTATTTATCCAGTATTAATTCAAAATGTATATGGTGCGATTACTTGTCTCCTAAACTAATTATAAATTAACTGATAAAATTCAGCCACAGCTAACAAGAAGTACTTGATACATAAAACTCATTACAAACCCACTGACGAGTAAGTAAAATCATCAGAGCCCAACAAGAGTTCACGCATATTACTGAGCACCTCAGTGATAATATCTCTGACTAAAGCACTGGTTGACTAAGGTTCAAATCTAACAAGCAGACGTCCTTTCCCCTGAAGTTGGACAAATATGCATAGCTGATGAGTGTCGATAAATGCGAAGCTTCAGTTGACAGTGCTTCGCATGACAGAAGTTGGAATTCATGTACTGACCAATGCACTGGCAGTGCCCAATGGCTGAATGGTCGACAAGATCGCTTGCCTTGTAATCGGAAGGTCATGGGTTCAAACGCCAGAGGTCTGAGTTGCGTACTGATAAAGAGTCAGCTACAAACTAGGTTGAACAAACATCTGACAGTCTAGTACTCCAGTTTTGGTTATCCAATGGTTCTCTAGTCAATGCCAGCTCATGATAAAATCCTGAAACCAGTCAAATGACTGCTAACTAATATACAAAAGTAATTCTCTTATTCATATACACATTAAAAGCCAGTAAGAGAAATGAAAAGCAGCAATACCTGGACAGTTCCATGTACCTAACTTCCAAAATAAAAAAATATAAAACATAAGATGACTGCGCAAAGAACATCTTTTTCGATAAACTCCTCTTCTGGCTCTACAATCACATATGTATATATATATGCATGTTTATATACGTAGAATATTCTAGATTAGTAGTCAATAACAATATTAGTGCTTTTTAAATAATATCGATTTGTTAAGTAAGATCACAATGGAATTACAGTCCATTAAAGATGCATAAATTATAATAAGCATAAAAATGCAATAGCAAATAGAATATCAACTAAAATCAGGAAAATTCAACAAAAATTCATGATCATTCAAACCTAGATGTCCAAGGTAATGATAATGTCTGAACTAACTTTGAATGCACAAATTAGGCTTGTTAATATGGATCTCAATGGCCGGCCTCAGCAATATTTAGTAGTCGAACTCTTAAGGCGAAATTGAGACTCATACGTATGCGGTAAATGACCCTGAAAGCCACCTCGTTGACATCATCCTTGTGTTCTGTATCCACAAGATGGATAGAATAGAACTGCGAATAGATTTTGTTTGTAATTCCATTGTGATCTTACTTTACAAATCGATATTATTTAAAGGAGAGACTAATATTGTTATTGACTACTAATCTAGAATAGTCTATGTATATAAACATATGTATATAATTGTAGAACCTCGCCTAGATTACTAGGTCACTAGTATTCTAGCCGGTCCCAAGCCCGGATAAAGAGGGAGGGTTGGGGCGTGGTGCTAGCAACTCCACCCCCAAAACTTAACCAAATTGCTACTAAAACTTCAACGCACAAATATATTCAAAATTCTAAAATTACAAATAGTGACCTTATTTTTCACTGGAATCGGGGAAGTGAAATGACGCGGGCTGGTGAAAGCCTTCGGGAAGCCAGTCAGCCGATGTGCCTTCTTTCGATGAAAGCGAAAATAAGGATGGGGACGTGGAATGTTCGTACAATGTACGAAGCTGGGAAGGCTGCTCAGGTAGCCGCAGAAATGAGGAGATATAGAATAGAAGTGTTGGGAATCTGCGAGAGCAGATGGAACGGATGTGGAAGGAGCCAACTATCAACTGGAGAGACAATAATCTACTCCGGTCACCCAGAGGACAATCACGAGCACACCGAGGGAGTAGCCATCATGATGTCACCAACAGCGGCTAAAGCTCTCATGCAGTGGGAACCAATCTCCTCCAGGATAATGACAGCCAGGTTCAACTCAAAAGGAAAAAAGGTTACAATCATTCAGTGCTACGCGCCTACAAACGCCTCAGAACATGAGAAGAAGGAGGATTTCTACAGTCAACTACAAACAGTAATGGACAACGTCCCAAAGAGCGATATCAAAATCCTAATGGGCGACATGAATGCGAAACTGGGAGGAGACAATACAGGAAGAGAACTCACCATGGGTCGTGAGGCCCTCGGTGAAATGAACGAAAATGGCGAACTCTTCTCAGACTTCTGCGCCTTCAATGATTTGGTGATTGGTGGCAGTGTGTTCAAACACAGGGATATACACAAGGCAACATGGATTTCACCAGATGGACACACCAAAAACCAGATAGACTTCATTTCAATCTCAAGGAAGTGGAGACGGAGCCTACTGGACACAAGATCGAGGAGAGGAGCAGATGTGGGTTCAGACCACTATCTAGTACAAGGGACTTTCAAGGTGAAGCTGAAAGCATCGAGGATACCTGGGGATAGGCCACAATGCAAGTTCAACACTCACAAACTGAAGGACACAATCACACAGGACATTTTCACTGCAACTGTCAGAGCAAAGCAGGAAACACTACGTGGCACCACTGAGGAATCATCCGTGGAAGACCATTGGAACTCTCTGAAGGTAATTTTCAACGAAACGTGTTCAACGGTTTTAGGAAGAAAGAAGAAACAAGACAAGGAATGGCTCTCAACAGACACTTGGAAACTAATAGAGGAGAGGAGAAAGGTGAAAGAGAAAATGATTCAATGCAAAGATGGACAAGAGAAAGAGACGCTGAACTCAACTTACACAGCACTGGACAAAGAAGTGAAGAAGAGTGCCAGGAAGGACAAAAGACAATTCTACGACAACCTGGCTACTGAAGCTGAGAAGGCAGCAGGCAAAAGGGACCTGAGGACACTATATCAGATAACCAAGTCTCTATCCGGGAAGAGATCAACACAAGTGAAACCTATAAAAGACAGCCAAGGGAACCCAATTACCAAAGAAGAAAGACAGATTAAACAATGGGCGGACCACTTCAAAGGACTCTTGAATCGACCACCACCTACAACCCGTCCAGTAATACCAACAACAGCACGTACACAACTGCAAGTTGACACCAATCCTCCAACGAAAACTGAAGTCATGAATGCAATCAAGCTTCTGAAAGCTGGAAAAGCAGCTGGACCAGATGGAATACCCCCGGAAGCACTGAAAGCGGACCCAGAAACGACGGCAGATATGCTGACTCCATTATTGCAAAAGATCTGGAAAGAGGGAAAGGTGCCTACTGACTGGAGGAAAGGTTACCTGGTGAAACTACCAAAGAAGGGCGACCTGGGACTCTGCAAGAACTGGCGAGGAATCATGCTCCTGTCGACGCCAAGTAAAATCCTGAGTCGCATCATCCTGGAGAGAATCAAGGACGCGCTGGATACAGAACTCCGACCAGAACAAGCTGGATTCAGGAAAGGCAAATCATGTTCTGACCAAATTGCAACTCTACGCATTATCATCGAACAAAGCATGGAATGGCAATCAAATCTCTACCTCAACTTCATAGACTTTGAGAAGGCCTTCGACAGCGTTGATCGCGAAGTAATTTGGAAACTACTCGAGTACTACGGCGTACCCCAAATATTCATCAACCTTATTCAACAGCTGTACGACAACGGCACATGTCAAGTGATCCACAACGGAAAACTCAGCGAAGCGTTTGGAGTAAACACAGGAGTCAGACAAGGGTGCTTATTATCACCAATGATATTCCTAATTGTGGTGGACTGGATTATGCGTCAGACAGTGGGAAACGAGAAGACAGGGATATCCTGGACCGACGTGAAGAACCTAGAAGACCTGGATTTCGCGGATGATTTATGTTTGATGTCACACAAAATCGAAGACTTACAAGCAAAAACCGACAAACTGGTCGAAGAAGCAGCAAAGACAGGACTCCAGGTGAACATAGACAAGACAGAGGTCATGAAAATAACCAACCAACAACAGCAGCAACATCCAGTGCCAATCACCATCAACGGGAGGGATTTGAAAGAGGTTACTTCATTCACTTATCTGGGGAGCATTGTCTCAACCACAGGAGGAACGGACGAGGATGTCAAATCGAGAATCGGGAAGGCGAGAAACACATTCATCAACCTGAAACCAATCTGGAAATCTTCGTCACTCACCATCAACAACAAAATTCGGATTTTCAATACAAACGTGAAGTCAATTTTGCTTTACGGATCAGAAACTTGGCGGGTCACCAAGAATATTTTCAACAGGTTGCAGACTTTTATCAACAACTGTCTTCGCTCCATACTGAAGATTAGATGGCCAGAAAGAATCACAAACAAGAAGCTATGGGAACAAACGAAACAGGAACCAATCGCCCAACAAATATGCAGGAGGAAGTGGAGATGGATTGGACACTCGCTGAGGAGGCCGTTGAGTGACATCGCGCGTCAAGCCCTCGAGTGGAACCCGAAAGGGAAGCGGCGAGTGGGACGTCCAAGGGTGACATGGAGGAGATCGTGTGAGGAGGAGATGAAACAGTATGGAATAACATGGACGCAAGTGAAAAGTACAGCAGAAGACAGAAGCAAGTGGAGACGTGCAGTTGAAGCCCTATGTTCCACTAGGAACCCAAGGGAACAATAATAATAATATAATTGTAGAGCCAGAAGAGGAATTTATCGAAAAGGATATTCTTCGTTCAATCATTCTGTGTTCTATAGATGTCTGAATGAATATTTTTGCTATATTAAAAAAATATAGTTTGATAATTATTATTTTTTTAGAAATTTATTTCATTTGAACAGAATAGCTCTCTTTTTCTCTTTTGCTATGTATCTATCTACTTTAATGCTTTGCTATTTTCAAGTCCCCATCTACATACCTTTATTTTTTGCTAATATTTTTTTGTTATATTTTTGTTATCACAAATAAACCAATAAGTGAATGTTTGGAATTAATTCATCTCTTCCGGTCCTCCATGGTGAATTATATGTTTTGATATATATATATATATATATATAGGTGCTGTTTACCTTTATGTACATATACATATATATTGAGTTCTCTTCAGATACATATGTTTATCAATGGATTTTAGGAAGAATCCATGAGTATAAATAAACAAGCGAAAGGAACCAGTGAACCATTTACAATTGTTGTTGTTGTTGCTGTTGCAGTTTGTCGTTATTGTTGATCTTTCTGATCTTTTCTACTGGAAGGATGAAAATGGGTTTTATACAGAATCCATCTGACTAGCTACAGACTACCTATAATTAATTATTATTATTACTAGAGGTAATATGATATTTGAAAGTATAGTACAGTTTTCAAGTCACAAGGGGAAACAATATATATACATATATAACTGACTGGAATGCGAGGGGTTGTTTAT
>OX235276.1:17675511-17710757 GCA_944472155.2 Trichobilharzia szidati | reverse complement strand
AGGTGGAACTGACGAGGATATCAAAGCAGCGAGGATCGGGAAAGCAAGACAAGCTTTCACTACTCTCAAGTCTGTGTGGAGGTCAAGAGCACTCAGCATCAAAAATAAGGTCCGGATTTTCAACTCCAATGTGAAGTCAGTACTACTATACGGATCAGAGACTTGCACTGCGCGTCATAAAGAGCATCTCAAACAAACTACAGACCTTCATTAACAGTTGTCTTCGCTCAACACTGCTCAGCATCAGATGGCCGGCGAGAAAAGGTCAGCAACAGAGATCTCTGGTAATGAGCGAACCAACACAGCAGGAACCGATTGTGAAACAAATAGGCAGGAAGAAATGGAGATGGATTGGCCATACTCTGAGAACACAAACCATCAAGTGACATCACTAGACAAGCCATTGCTCGAGTGGAACCCGAAAGGGAAGCGGCGAGTTGGTCGTCGGTGCAAAGGTGACTTGGAGGAGGTCATGTGAAGAGGAGATGAAAGCATGTGGGAGATTTGGAGCCAGGTGAAGACTCTAGTAGAGAACCGAACGCAATGGAGACGCACGACTGAAGCCCTATGTTCCTCTAGGAATTAAAGAAAACAATAATAATAATAATAGAACATATATTCAACACTGGTCACTCAGTATGTGTAAGGAGAATTCATTCAAAGTCATCTACAAAGTCGTCATGCTGTCCACCATCGCTAAAAAAACTAGGTAATTAACCTCTCGACAAAAGCCTTATGCTCCGATGAAATAAAAGTACTCGAAAAGGGATTAAACTTCAATGTAGCTGTTAACAGATTAAAAGTTGAGGACGTCATTCCTAGTATAGAGGTAGCATTAGGTGAAATAGACAAAAATACTGCGGAACAAGTCAGAGCACAATGTGCTGCCTTGACACTAAAAAGTCAGAATAATGGAAGAAGCAACTTATCACGAAAAGAAATAGCAGCTCTAAAAAGCTTGAGAAACGACGGAAAAATAGTGGCTGCAAAGTCGGACAAGGGTGCTACAACAGTAGTTGTCATGGACAGATCAGATTACACGGACAAGGTCAGTCAACATATTGAAACAGGCCCATATGAGGAAATTAAAAAAGACCTGTGGACACTGTTATGAATAAAATCAAAAAGTCTACAAGTGATCTAGTACGCTGTATGAAGTCATCTATGGGTAAGTCAAAATGGTTTATTCTTGCGCCTGAAACTAATTATCCTAGTAGAATGTATGGGACTATAAAAATTCACAAAGCAGGAGACCCCATCAGGACAATAGTTTACTTTAGGAACACCCCGACGTACGCGTTATCTAATAATAATAATATGCTTTATTCCAAAACAGTACTTGTGATACAGAATGGAATTCTCAGCATTCTTACTACAGTACTGCATCCAGTTAGTACATTATCAATTAATAGAATTCTACATAGATTAAGGAAATCTCAGTTCATTATTACAACAATACATTGGCATGTCGGTAGCAAAGGTAAAGCTGAACAGTGTTTGAAGGTGTTAGAAAAGTAGGAGCTGTCATATTTACTGGCGTAAGCGGGAGAAAGAAACAAAGCAGCACATAATAGAAAAAAAAGAGAGAAAAAAGGAAAAGAAAGAAAGAAACCGTTGTACCTATAAATGATATGAGTTGGAAAGACGAGGTCCAGTTGTTCTACTGACTATTCAATGAATTACAGGTGTCACGCCTAATGCTTTCTTTATCACATAGAACACGAGCTAAGTAGGGTATGGTTGAGTTTTTGTAGTTTTTTATATAGGCTTCTGGTTTTCCCTGATGAGATGCAAGGGGAGAGTTCTTAGTGAAGAGGGTGGTGTGAGTTAGATAAAATGGATTTGGCCCATTTTTCACATGAGTCCATGTGCCTGTCAACCAGAATATTAACAAGCTGATTAAGTGGCACGTTGCTTACCCTGCTGACAACCTTTAACATCCTGCGTAATAAGGTATGGTCTTTCTTCAGTAACCCGGGAAAAACTAAGGGGTAACAATAGAGAATAATAGGCAGAATGAGAGAATTAACGAATTGTAGGAGTAAGGGTTGGGTTATACCAGAATGTCTTAACTTCTTGATGTAGTAGGTAAGACGGAATATTTTCTTAGAAATCGCTAAGACATGAGACAACCAGGAGAGATCAGCAGATAGAATGATGCCCAGGTATTTAATTTCCGATTTGGTTTCTATTTCAGCACTAATATTATTCCCCATTAGAGATAGGTCAAATTTTAGACTAACTAATTCTTATGTAACGAAACAGAAACTAGAGAAAATTCAATTAGGGAAAGATAAAAATATGATTAGTTTTGACCTAACCGGTTTATTTACTAATTTTCCCATTAATACAGCTCTGAAGACTGTTAGGAATAAACTGATCATTGATCCTCAACTCAAAAGTAGGACTAAGTTCTGCTCTCCGTTGATGAAATAATATTAGGTGTCCAGTTATGTCTAGCCTCCACTGTATTCACATTTCAAAATACACTATAAAAACCAGCAAATGGGGGTGACAATGGCATCACCCATATCCCCAATAGTCAGCTCCCGCACACTTTGCACTGCCGATCCGGATAGAAAACCCTGATTTATGTACACAGGAGAAACTTCTCCATCCCGCCCCCTTCTACTTTGGGTATAATTCCAAGTTCTACTACTTTGTTAACAATGCTTTCTTTTTGAATTTTGTATGACTTTTTAGTAATATCTTCTTATTAACCAACCCTTTATCTGATGATATTAGATAGTTGGAGGCAATCGGCCACAGGAAGCCTTGAACACCGCCTATGTTTCGTGCTAGTTGGCACTCATCAGCAAGGCGTATCTGCAACTTTGAAGGAACTCATGTCCCTCTACTGAGATTCGATTCAGCGTCACCGCCCAGTGCTGTAGTCAGAGACGTTACCACTGAGCTATTCGAGCTCGCGATTGACCTCCTGTAGGACTGTAGTGGGTAGTGAGCACGAAACCTAGGTCAGGTGAGGCTTCCTGTGGCCGATTGTCTCCAACCATCTAATATCATCAAATCAATGTGTGCACCGTGATGGCGAGCTACCTAGTGGCATGGTGGCCACATTGCAAACCTGACTGATAGAATTCAGTCTGCACCAAAGGAAGGACTAGACGCATTGCACTAGTTACTAGTGTTCAATCAAACTAACCCTTTATCTACTCTTTCTGCCTATTACATAATTTATTTTGGACACTTGTCTCCATGCTCTTTCATTCACATCCTATTTTTCTGGGTGTCTTTCATATTACATAACCCTAGTCAAGACTTACTAGTCCACACCCCAACGCCCTAGTTACAATCTAATTATTCATCACAGTTTTTTTGAGACATTTTGGTGACGTAACCCCAAATAGTTTTTATTTTTGTCTGACAGTCCTAATATTCATTCAGACATCTATAAAACACAAAATAATTGAGCAAAGAATATCCTTTTCGATAATTTCCTCTTCTGGCTTTACACTTAAATATATGTCTATATACATAGAATATTCTAGAATAGTAGTCAATAACAATATTGGCATTTTTTAAATAATATCGATTTGTTAAATAAGATCACAATGGAATTACAGTTCATTAAAGATGCATAAATTATAATAAGCATAAAAATATAATAGCAAATAGAATATCAAATAAAATTAAGGAAATTTCTACAAAAATTTGAGGACCAGTAGAACCTAGATGGCCAGAGTGGTAAGGACAGTGTCTGAACTAGCTTCTTTTGAACACATAAATGAGGCTTTTTAATGTGGATCCGAACAGCCAGTCTCAGCAATATTTAGTAAACGAACTCTTAATGTACACACACACACACACACACAAAATAACTATATATAATTGCGATTGTACAACAAAGTGAATGGATTCACCAACATCAGAATATGTTGGAACAGTGAAGATTAAAATGCATTGGTGGATGATTACTCGGAGTGCAAACCAGGTTGCGTATTTCGTCCTATTTGGAACTCGTCGGCTGGATGTACCTGAATTCCCCAGTCAGTGAGTGATGGTGTATCAGTAATTATTTAATAATTGAATTTACACTTTCCCGTTGATTTCTCGTAGCCTAAGTGTTCTAGTGGATAATGCTTTGGCGTTTGAAACTATGGGCACTGGGTTCGAGCCTCTGCAGGGACACCATCACTCACTGGGGAATGTAGTTACATTTATCGACGAGTCTCAAACAGGACTAAATGCGCATCCTGGTGGATTCCACTGTTAGTCACCATACACCAATTGACTTCATGTTACATTACCAGACATCGTCGCAGCATCTGCACAAGGAGGAGCCGACACGTCAATCTCAGACCGAACACTTCGGTTCAGTCACTCGGCGGACTGGAAAATCTTAATTGAATTAAAAGTACACTCTGTTTAAAGTGTTTAACAAAAGAAGACTAATATTTATAATACTGAGGTCAAATTTTGATCACAGTTCATGCAGTTTTGTTTATTACCACATTTTGATGCCTGTTTCATGACTCATATGATTGGACAAAGTTTTTCAAAGACAAGAGATATCCTGTCCTTTTCATATATAAACCTCTGTTATTTTAATTTCGATTAATTTCCCCGAAGAAGTTGGGACCAGTTTACCGAAAGCAGGAAACGTTGGAATTACTCATTTCAATTTCGCTGAGATTTTACAAATATAATTTTCACATATGTCTACTTCTCACTCGGCGGCCAATTATTTTGGAACTATTCGGTCAAATCTTGACCACAGTTCACATGAAAGAGAGAGTTGAACAACAGCGATAATAAGGGGTAAAGATTTAATAATGGCTTGAAGTAGGGAAAGAAAATAATACAATTAAGAAATGAAAAATAAAAATAAGTATTTAGTGCTAAGATAGATCAGGTCTGGATTTAACATGTGAATCGCTCCGCCGTTGCTGCTTCTGCTCTGTTTGAAGATCTTTGATTCGCTCTCTTTTAGCAACGTTGCCACGTATTCTGTAGATACCTGTGAAATCCCTTTATGGGTTAGCTTGGTGTCCATATTCGATCGATCAGGTGTTCCAGTATGTAGTTGCTGTGGCGAGGGGTTCTTTTTTCTCCTGTATAAAACTATGACTGTAGGTAAGTAAGTGTTCGGTGATACGTTTGGATGGCAGTTGCTAGGTCTGGGTACGGCCGACATACTTAGCTCCAAAGTAGAGCAGGTGAATTCATAGATGCACATTGATTAGGCGACCAGAAGTGGTAGCTTATCCTTCATGTCCATGCGAATCATTGGTTTCGTAGAGGAAGTTAGTCATCGAAGTTCATCCACGAGGAGCGTTTTCTTCGCTGAGCGGGACAGGCGGTTTCTAAGTATTTCTGCCGATGATCAGTCTCCACTGGATTGTAGATTCAAGTAGAAAAGTTTTCTTGGAGCAGAAAGTGTGGGCGGTTTTAGTGGTTTAAGTTTCACGGATTTCGTGATGAAACGGCCTGGGTAGCGATTTTCGTGGAGGATTCTTTTCAGAGTGTTCAGCTTCTCTTCCATAGTGTCAGAGCTGCAGATGCTGTCGCTCATTCAATTGATCAAGTTTCATTTCGTATATAGATGCCGTAAACTATGATAGCTAGTGAGTTTTTCATTCCAGTGTCGGATGTCATCATATATGACCACGTAACTACCTGTGGATTTTCATTGGACACTAGTAACTAGTGTGACGTGTCTAGTCCTTTTGTCTTTGGTGCAGACTGAATTCTATCAGTCAGGTATTTGCAATGTGGCCACTATTCTAGGTAGCTCGCCATCACGGTGCACATTGATTTGATGATATTAGATAGTTGGAGGCAATCGGCCACAGGAAGCCTCACCTGACCTAGGTTTCGTGCTAGTTGGCACTCACCAGTCATTCAGCAAGGCGTATCTGCAACTACCTTGAAGGAACTCATGTCCCTTGTTAGATTCGAACCCGCGTCACCCAGTGCTGCAGTCAGTCAGAGACGTTACCACTGAGCTGTTCGGGCTGTGGATTTTTCAAACCATGATTGACTGCTTTCTTTCTCTTCATTCAAATAGGCGGGAACAAAAATACAACAAGTTTGTTTTCCGATAACATAGTCTAAGTACTCAGACATAGTTGGTGATGAAAAATGGCTAACAACACCGAGGAGAATATAATCAATACGCATAAATAAAAGGCTATAAAACAAGAAACAATATAAAGTAAATAAAGAAATGTGATATCACTAACTTAGTTGAAGAATAACAATCGAAGAAAACACAATGTTATTCACTAGAAAAGCTTTGAAATACTTCAGTTTTCTCTCTCTCTCTCGAAAACATGTAAACAGTTGAGATTTTATATTTTTAACTCACTGCTCATAAATATTTTTGCTTACATTCACTTTATATTTGGGTATTTCTATTTTTCAAGTAAGTCGATTCATATCAGATTTTCTGTCTCTTGTGGTGGTAGTGAGGAATGATACGGTGGTGATTATAGTATGTCCCCCCTCCTGTCTTCTGACTTATTTGTACTTATAGGATGTAGGACAGTGAAGACAAGACTCCAGGTGAACATAGAGAAGACGGAGTTGATGATGAATACCAGCCAACAGCGACAGATTACTGAAGCACTCACATGGTGGTGTTAAGGAAGACAAGTTTTGTAGCATAATAAGTTCTTTTGATAGCTTTATCGAGTCTTCGTTTGACTACTTCTTGTACACATCATCTCCTTTGAATAGCAAACTAATATAGACAGATTTATTCGGAAGTGTTTAAATAGTTTTGCAGGGGCTCATTTCTTTAGAGTATTTATTGATGAACTTATCAGGATATCCCTTCTTAGGTAGAAATATCCTTCAGAGTCCTTATTTCATGCTCAGTTGTACTGTCAGAACAAATTTTCCGTGCTCTATTGAACAGTGTTCTGACTAAGTTCCTTTTATACTGGATTGGAACAAAGCTCTTAAAGTGTATGTACTGTACTGTCCATGAAGACTTTCTAAATATACGTCTTTCGTTTGTGCCATCAGTCCTTTTCTCTAGAAAAGTGTCTAGGAAATTAATGGCATCATTTTCTTCGTGTTCTATTATGAAATTGACATTCGAGTGGCGTCAGCTGAATTTTAACAAAACATGTCTTCTTCGGCTTTTGATCTGCTTCCACAGACAGTAAAAATGTGACCAACATATCTTAGGTATACATCCGTTTCTTGTATATGTTACTGCAAGGTACCAGCTTCTAAACCTGACAATAGTTAGTGTGTAGAAGTGGTCCTGAGCGGCTTCCCATTGCAACACCATCAACTTCACGGAATAGACGCCCATCGAATTGGAATTAAACATTTTTGGTACATAAAAGCAACTATTTCCTCAATTCCCATGTTGGGATGGTTATGTCTTCAGCTCCTCTACATATAAAGTCAACAGTCTCGGCGACTGCCACATTTGTGAAGAGGGAGGTAACATAGAAAGAGATTAGATGCTTACTAGATACAACGACATCAATAATTCGCTTGACAAACTGGAATGAATCAGAAACTATATACGTCGCAAAGCATTTTCTCAAAGGCTGCAATAATTCACATTGGCACTATGCTTACTCGTGGTATGGCGAATTTATCATTAATGCCTGAATTTCGTATTAAGGAAGTTTATATAAGTTGGTTGGAGGCAATCGAAAACAGAAGACCTTGCACTTAGATTTCGTGGTATTTGGCACTCACCAGCCAAGAAAGCGTATCTGCAACCTTGAAGGAACTCATGAGATGAGTTCCTCCAACCACCTAATATCAACAGTTCAAAGTGCATCATCATGGCGAGTCACCTGTTGGCATGGTAGCCACATCGCAAACCTGACTGACAGAATTCAGTCTGCACCAAACGTAGGAGTAGACACATCACACTAGTTACTAACTTGTGCCCAATCAAAGAAAGAAGATTGTTTAGTAACTATGTGGTGGTGTGATACAGATAATGTGTGGCAACGGAAGAATAAATTTTGTTCGAAATGTCATCCAGTAAATAATACTGTTTCACTGTGTGATGCATCTAATAAACAAACTAATATGAAATTACTTACTACCACAGTGCCCAAGTTTTACACATATACCAACGGAATGTTATTCTCACATGTTCGTACTGTCTAATTCGGCATTAGCAACATAATACGATATATCTATTTGAACGTTATATTTGATGTTAGAGTCGGAATGTTATTCTCACAGTTCAATATCAAAGCAAGGATCGGGAAAGCAAGGCAAGCTTTCATTACTCTCAAGTTTGTGTGGAGATCGACAGCACTATTCAGTATGAAAAATAAGATGCGGATTTCCAACTTCAATGTGAAGTCAGTCAGTGCAACTTACCATACGTATCAGAGACTTGGCGCCGCGTCACGAAAGCCACTTCGAACAAACTACAGACTTTCAGCAACAGCTGTCTTCGCTCAATACTTCGCTCAAGATCAGATGACCGGCCGGAAAAAATCACCAACACAGAGATCTCTGGCAATGAACGAATCAACCCAACAGGAACCAATTGTGCAACAAATATGCAGGAAGAAATGGAGGTGGACTGGAGGCCATACACTGAGTAAACAGACCGTCAAGTGAGTGACATCACACGCCAGGCCTTTGCTCTAGTGGAACCTGATTAGGAAGCGGCGAGTTAGTTGCTCGTCAGTGCAGGGGTGACATGAGTGAGGATGAGGAGGTCATGCGAAGAAGAGATGACAGAATGTGGACAGACATGGAGCCAGGTGAAAACGTTGTCGGGGAACCGAACGCAATGGAGAAGTGCGGCTGAAACCCTTTGTTCATCTAGGAACTAAAGGAAACAATAATAATAATACATCTAACTTATTTTTCGAGATTTTCAATATTAAATGACACTGATGTCATTGTCCTGTATTGAATCATTTAATCTTAGTGGCCCACTTAGGGCTTAATGTTGTTATTGTCTTTATGAGGCTTATCGCAATAATAACAGCACTAAATTCATAGATAGGACTCTTTTTGCAACGAGGTTATAGGCATGAGAACATTCCCGAACTATTTCCGGTCAAAGGTTAAATTGATAAATTTACAAAGTAAAGTAATCAGGAAGATCGGGTAGAAAAGTAATAACAATAAGATCCTAATTACTGACAACAATCAACATAAATGGAAGGAACCTGAAAGAAACAACCTCTTTTACCTACCGACCTGGGAAGCATCGTATCAACTACAGGCGGAACTGACGAGGATATCAGAGCAAGAATCGGAAAATCAAGACACGCTTTCGCTACTCTCAAGTCTGTGTGGAGGTCAACAACACTCAGCATCAAAAATAAGATCCGGATTTTCAACTCCAATGTGAAGTCAGTGCTACTATACGGATCGGAGACTTGGCGCGTCATAAAGAGCACCTCAAACAAACTACAGACCTTCATTAACAGTTGTCTTCGCTCAATACTCAAGATCAGATGGCCGGCCAGAAAAGATCAGCAACAGAGATCTCTGGGAGCAGACTAACCCAGCAGGAACCGATTGTGAAACAAATAGACAGGAAGAAATGGAGATGGATTGGCCATACTCTGAGGAAAAAGGCCATCAAGTGAGTACATCACTAGACAAGCCATTTCTAGAGTGGAACCCGAAAGGGAAGAGGCGAGTTGGTCGTCAGTGCAAGGGTGACTTGGAGGAGGTCATGTGAAGAGGAGATGAAAGCATGTGGGCAGACTTGGAGCCAGGTGAAGATTCTAGCAGAGAACCGAACGCAATGGAGACGTGCGGCTGAAGCCCTATATTCCTCTAGGAATTAAAGGAAACGATAATAATAATTACTGAAAAACTTGACTGTCTGTGCATTTACTGATTAAGGAGGTAGTAATAACAAAATAGGTAAGAATTTCGGACATATAAATAAGAATATAAAACAGCAACTAAATCTAGTAATGCAGATAGGAATTAAACAGCGTCTTGATTTACTCCCTTTGATGGATTTGATCAGATCTTGCATATGACTTTGGAGGAATTTTCAAATGGATTTGAATATCCTGAATTCACCAAATGTTCTGTTACCAAACTGTATAAACCCTTGCTTTCTCCCTTTGCTAACCATGCTGGATAGTGTTGCAGACAGCGTTTTACAAGGGAAAGCATCGTACGGTCAATGTACTCGGCTCCAAACGATCGAGTGAACTTGTATATGCATGTTGAAGTGGCCCAGTGCGTCAGCTTGTCTTTCACTTGCTGGATGAGTAGTTTTTTGCAGGAGAATGTTATTCGTAAGGCTGGCGGCAAAGTATATTTTACTGAGAGACTTCGAAAGCTGTCTATGGAGAGGTTCTGCTTCAGTATCACTTTTAATTGTTTTACCTGAAGTAGTTCCTCAATAGTACCACCATCTATCTACCATACTATTTTCTATATCCAATCTTCCTGATTATTACACTTTGTGATTTTATTAGTATAACCTCTGACGGGAAATAATTCTGTAACTTTCTCCTACACATTTACTACTATCAATACACGAATGTACGCTTTAGTTGATGACTTCGTCGAAAAGGAAATTTTCTTTGCTGTAACCGTCTTTTCAATGAACTTATTAGCAAGCTGCACAACGATATATATATGGCCTTCCTTAAGAGAATCATATCCGGTGAAATGATTGAATCGAAGGGGTGAATACATGAAATAATAATAGTAGTAGTATGAAATGCAATTAAAATTAAAATGTTTGTGATTATAATCATAGTTAAATGTCAAGTGGCAAAACACTTAATGTCATATGTTGAATAATTCATAAGATGTATAGATTTCGGAAAGGGGTGTATAGTTATGGGTTTAGCAGGCTAATATATAACACATTGCATAACATGGTGTGAAATTCCATAAGGTAGGATTCAACATTGTAAAAGCATTTTTGCATTTAGAATGACAAATGGAAACAATTCAAAATGAGAATGGTAGTAACAGTAATAATGATAATAATAATGATAATCGGAGTAATGAGGGAAAGATACATAAGATAACTAAATAAACAAAATATATAAATAAATGAATGTCTATCCCTCTACGGCCAAAGCAGAAGTAGGGATTGTAAATATTTCTTTTGTGCACAAAGGTGTGGCTGGCTTCAATTCATGAATGACCAAGGCCTCCACTGTCTTTAGAAGTCTATAACGAAGTAAACGCTGCCGGCAAGTTAGCATGAATTCGATAGGTGATCAACGTAAAATCAAGCTGAGGGTTGGTAGACTGACAGGAGTCGATCAGGTGTTCTATAATAGAGCTTCGCACCCCCTTCCTTTCTCCCGTATAAAGCCATGCTGCTAGAATATGTTCTCGTATCAGTGAGTGGAAGGCGTTCACTGGCTGTGGCCAATGTACCTTGCTTCACAAGAGCAGGTGAACTGATAAATGCACATGGAGGTGGCCAGACGAGGGAGCTTATCTTTTACGGGATGGAGAACAACTTGCGGCTAGTGGACGTCATTTGTAAGTTTGCGGCAAAGAAACTCTTATCGAGTGATTGGGTCTGACGGTTCTTTAGCATATTTGAAGCTTGATCACCTTTGAATTCCAAGTTCATGAATAAGGTTTTCTTTGGAACTGAGTCGGTGAGTAGTTTAAAGTGCTTATCTTTCGTGTCAATAAATCGGTTCGGATAACCGTTTTTGCTGACAGCGCAGCTTTTGGGAAGTCAAGTTCTGAGTTAATGCAATCAGAACTACAAATGTGAACGTTTCCGGTAGATGGATCTTTTGAGAGATCCGTCATTGCATCTACTAAGGCCCACAGCAAGAAGGGGAATGCTTAGTTAAGATTTCTTTCCTATGGTGAAGTGGAAAGAGGAATGACACCTGATTTAAGAATAAAACTTGTGCTCTGTGGTAGAGTATAATTCCATTATGGGTAAAATTTAATTTGATTAAATCTCACAGTGTTATACAGTAATATTTATATATTATAATATTATTATTATATTATATATATTATATTATATATTACAATATATTAGACGGTTGGAGGCAGGAAGCCTTGGACCTAGGTTTCGTGATAGCTGGAACTCGTCAGTAATGCGTATCTGAAACCTTGAAAGAACTCATGGAGGAACTCCTTCAAGGTTGCAGATACGTCTTGCTGACGAGTGCCAGCTAGCACGAAACCTAGGTCAGGTGAGGCTTCCTCTGGCCGATTGCCTCCAACTATCTAATATCGTCAAATCAATGTGCACCGTGATGGCGAGCTATCTAGTGGCATGGTGGCCACATTGCAAACCTGACTGATAGAATTCAGTCCCCACCAAAGAAAGGAGTAGACACATCACACTAGTTACTAGTGTCCAATCAAAGTATGTTGTAATATATTTATCAGTAAATATTACAGTATAACACTGTGAGACTTTATCAAAAATAAATTTTACCCATAATGAAGGAATGACACTTGTTGAAAGTAAACAAGACATCATCAAGAATCACGTTTTTATCTCAGATAACGAAAGTGTCGTCTACGTATCTTCTATAAATGTCAAAGTGACCCATGGTTTGACTAAGTTGAGAGTTTTAAAGCTTTACCATAAAACAATCTGCCAGTTACTGACCTATTAGCAATCCCATCCTGCAGTGGGATGTAAAATGTAAGGTGCTGCTACAGGACTGGGCTACGTCTGCCCCTAGCTTAGTGATAGGGAGTGAAGTGATAGAACATGTTGACCACTTCACCTATTTGGGAAGTTGTATCAGCACCAACAGATTGATTGGTAACGAAATCTCAGCACGGATCCAAAAAGCTCGAGCTGCTTTCGCTAACTTACACTGTCTCTGGCGTAGGCGTGACATCCGGCTATCAACCAAGGGACGTGTGTACTGCTCAGCAGTTCGCTCCGTCCTTCTCTATGGCTCTGAAACATGGCCAATACGAGTTGAAGACATGAAAAGGTTGACTGTTTTTGATCATAGATGTCTACGATCTCTTTCTCGCGTTAGGTGGTATAATAAGGTAGGTAATGTTGACGTTAGGCGTAGAGTGTTGGGCAAGGAGGGTAGATCAATCGAAGAGGCTATAAAGTTACATAGATTGAGATGGCTAGGTCACGTGCTGCGCATGCCTAACCATCGCCTCCCCCGACGGGCATTACTAGCTGATATAGGTGCAGGTTGGAAAAGAGTTAGTGGTGGCCAAACAAAAACATGGCATCAATCCATGAAATCCTTGACAGTTAAACTGAGTCAGGTAGGGAGATGCAGACTTCCGGGTTGGGGCCCTCGGGACTCTAAGAATCAATGGCTGGAGACAATAGGTGACATGGCTCAAAATCGTTGTCAATGGCTTACGCAGATGTATTCAGTCTCTGTAATCTTTCATATTCTTTTCTACCATTACTCATTCTGTTTCACTCTTATACTTGTCAAAACTCTATTGATTCTCTTCACCCATCTTCTTGTCTACCTTTGTGTACTATTCGGAACGTGGCAACTCGAACTGCTGCACTTCGGTGCCAAGTTCTATGTTAAATCCAGACAGACAGAATCCCATCGCAATGCCACCTATCTGCCTAAAAATCTCATTATTAAAAGCGAACTGAACATTCGGCGTGCATCTCAATAAAAGTTCTTTGAGGTAGATTGTCGGCAACCATATTTCTAAACTATGTGCATTGACATAACCACATAATATAGCAAACAGTTTCCATGAGAGATACATTGGTAAATAGCGAAGTCACATCTTATGAGAATATGACTTTGTCTGAGACCTTAAAATCTTTAATTCTCTCAATAAATTTGAAACTATCAATGATTCTCATTAATTTCAAAACTTTCCAAGATATATACATTCACCAAAAATACCCATTGAGACATGAACAAAACAAAAGACAGATTCAGCGAAGAAAATTTTCTTTATCGACGAAATCATCGTCACAGGCTGTACAGTCGTATTAAACTTACAAAAATATATAGTGGTCTATTATTCTGTAATAGGAGGTGGTTCTCTTCAAAGATCGATCTACAGGAATGGTCAGTACACAAATTTCCATAGCTGGGTCCCTTTGAGAAGAAAGAGAAATCTGATCCATTCCTTAACCTCAAGAATAAGGAGGATATGTTCAAGTGATACAATGGATGGGGAACTGGGGCGACTCAGACAAACAAGTCCTCATTGAGAATGGATATCCTCCAAGATTTATCGAGAAAAACATGAAGTTAAGGGAAAAGCCTGAAAGAATCCAGACGGTGCCAAAGAAACTGCTATTTATGAGTGTTGAATTTAAACGTAAATACGCAGCGGAGATCCTAAAAAATCGCTTATGCAGATCACTGAGGAAAGCCTTCTTTATGGTTGAGCTACGTATCAGTTTCTACAGCCGACAAATGATCAACAGATGTGTGAAGGATAAACTGCCACTTTGGGCCACCTCAATGTGTGTTTATAAATTCACCTGCTCGTGTGGAGCTAGTTATATTGGCCGCAAAAAGCGCACGCTTTCCAAACGCATCTCTGAACATTATCCGGCATGGTTAGCGAAGGGACAGTGTAAGACAATTACTAGCTCAATTCTCGAGCATTTGGTGAACTCAGGCCACGTAGCTCCACCGGAGTCGTCTTTCAAGATCATCTATAAAGTGAAGCCAAATGGTACAAAGGGCGTCAGGTTTCGGCTTTTGTGTATGGCGGAGGCACTGGCAATTCGGTGGCGCAGTGGTTAGGACTCTCGCCAACCATGAACATGGTCCGGGGTTCGATCCCCTGCCGGCGCACACCCGATATCTATGGTCGGCCTACAAAATTGGGCTACCGATATCACATGCTGAAAATTCCATACTTGTAGCAAAAATACGGTGTGGAATCAAGCTATAATAAATAAATAAATAATAAAATAATAATAAATAATATAACCCTGAACTCTGTAAACAGAAAATGTTTGTCCAGTCTCTTATTCTACCTTGGTCTTAACCTCTTCACTAATCGTTCCCTGTTAAAAAATTTTGATTTTTCTCTTTTCTAATTTGTAATTTTTAATCTTACTTTTAGTTTGCTTTTGCTTTAATAATTAATTCACTATTATCACTCTCATATGCTCCTTTTGTATATTTTCACACCCCTTTCACACTTGTTAAATTGACACTCAAATACCTTTATTCTCACTCAATAGTAATTTTAACCTTGTCAAATTTCTCTCTTTGTGCCGTTGAGTACCACGTAATTTACAGCACTTCTAAAGCCACTTCTGAGTAATTATATCATTATGTCACCCCCTATTACTCAATAATAGACCACTATATATTTTTGTAAGTATAAATACGACTGTACGGCAGCCTGTGAAGATGATTTCGTCGATAAAGAAAATTTTCTTCTCTGGCTGAATCTGTCTTTTATTTTCTACATATACATTCTATAAACAATTTGATATATAATAATACATAACTTTGTTGCATATCGCATATTGCTTGGTTAGGATTATAATGGCTAGCATTTTGCTTTCACTATCACTAATATAAAGACAATTATTGTTTAAATTTCCTCATGGGATACAGCTTTCAAGACGTCACATTTACACACACACACAAACATAGAGCTTAATTGTAAATTCGTTGAGAAGAGCCCTTCCCCTGAATACTAATTTCTTTTTTAACATAAGTATTATGCAATGGATTATCATTCTCATTATCTAATCGTCTATTCTTTCTTTATCATTTCATATGACAATGTAACTGTGTACTTACTCTCCTTTAAAAGAGAAGGCATTCAGAGAAGAGCTACTCCTCTTTTCGACGATGTCATTCTCAAGCTGTACAATCTTATATATATAGAGAGAGTAAATTTTATTAGCAACAAAAGAATACTTCGAAATATGTGTCATTTAAATTGTAAATTTTAGATAACAAATTACATAATGTAGAAAGCTTTAGTCGAGTGGAAACTAAGATATATATATATATATATTCCTTTACGTTCCCCAGTGGAACATAGGGCTTCAAGCTAGTGGCTTGAAGTTTCTGTAGCAGTGTTTATTTTACAGGATGGGGTTGCTAGCCTCATGCCTAACCTTCCCTCTTCACCAGCATTATTTTTAGCTTAGCGAGGTAAAGGAGTGCGTCGGCCGGGGATCGAACCCCGTACCATGTTCATGGTCGGCGAGCGTCGTAACCGCCATGCCACCAACGCACGGAAACTAAGATGAAATTAATTAATTAAATTGAGTGACTGGTGAGGTTGAGTAGAATTCAGCTAAATTCGGACGGGAGAGAGAGAGAGTCAAGTTGACAACAATGGTAATAAGGGGTAGATATTTAATATGTGGTGAGGATGGGGAAAGAAATTAATACAATTAAGAAACAAACAAAAATACGCATTTGGTGTTAAGGTAGATCAGGTCGATTGTAGATTTAATGACTGAACAGACTTCTTTTGTATGCAGCTCCATTCTGGAACGCCTGGTCGATCGAATGTGGCCACCAATCTAACCCACAAACCAATTTCAAACTGGTTATCTACGGAATACATGGGAGTTTCGATAAAAGAGTACGAATCAAACTTCTTAGACGAGAGCAGAAGCAGCAGTGGTATCAATTCACATGTTAAATCTTCAACTCCGCATACAGAAGAAGTTTGTTTAGCCAATAAATCTACTATGAACCTGGTCTATCTTAACACCAAATATGTAATTTTTGTTTCTTAATTTAATGATTTAATTCCCCCACCCCTTAATAAATTTCTACCCGTTATTACCACTCTCGTCCAAATTTAGTTGCATTCTACTCAACCCAGTCAATTATATTACGTACGACACTCAACTTACTTACTTAATCTTACTTTATCCACAGGATTTCATCATGAGCTTACATCGGTCAGAGAACCATTGGAAAACCTGAGAGTACTGGATATCTGTTTCGCCTTAGTTTGGGCTCTTCATCGGTACATACCCGCCGGCAGAGTTCGAGTCCAGGACCTTCTGGTTACAAGACGAGCTCGTACACCATTAAACCAGTGTGATCTAACTCAATGTCCCATGAATTCCAACTTCTGTCAGTTCACGAAAAAGCACGGCTACTAGCCAATGTCTTCGGTGGCGAGTATTTGTCGTCACACCTAACCTGTAGTTTGCATAGTCTGCTTCAGTTGCAGGCCAGTGTGTCGTAGAACTGTCTTTTGTCTTTCCTACGACTCTTCTTCACTTCTTTATTCCGTACAGTGTACATTGAAATTGGCTTCTCCTTCTGTTGTTCATCTTTGCACTGAGTCATCTCTTTCACCATCCTCCTCTCCTCTCTTCTATTAGCTTCCAAGTAGGTGTTCTCTGAGAGCTATTCCTTGTCTTGTCTCTCCTTTCTTCCCAGAACAGTTGTACACACGTTTCCTTGAACATCACCAACTTTCAGAGAGTTCCAATGTTCTTCCACACAGGTTTCCTAAGTGATAACACGTAGTGTGTCCGACTTTGCTCTGATTTGGTCTGTAGTGAAGGTGTCCCTTGCAGTTTTGTTCTTCAGTTTCTGAATGTTCTGATCAAAATTCTGATCAAATCAAGAACGTCGGTGTTCCTTGGGGTTCGGGCCCACACCCTTCCGGTTACAAGGCAAGTGACCTCACAGACCATTAAGTCACTGGGACCCGCCAATCCAATTGCCACTCCATGAATTCCAACTTCTGATAATTCACGCACGAAATAGCGTGACTGACACTTGCCAGTGTCACCACTGGTGAGTATTTGTTCTCACACCTTACCTGCTGTACACCCCACTGGTCACGGCTTCTCCCTATGACCCAAATAATCATCTAGCTGAATAGAGCCAGTTGCTAGTAAGCATCAGATTAATATTCAAGTGTTGGTTTGTGAGCATTTGATTGGTTTCATGACCACATCATGAGGTAACGTCAGTCAGAGAACCACTGGAAAACCATCTTGTGGAGTACTGGACAGCCAGCTGTTTCGCCAGCCTAGTTTGGTACTCTTCAGCAGGGAAGATATTAAAACAGCACATTTTTATCAACAGCTCACTATGACATAGTAGCTGTAGGCCACGAATTACTGAAATAAATTTCTCCTACTGATGTTCTTTACTAGCTAATCTTGAAGTTTTCAGTCAGCTGTATGTACAATAAACGTGGTTGAACAAAGCAAGAACTGCAGTTTTCGCAGAATAAAATGGTACCATCTTTTATTTCGTTGCCTTCTCGTCAGCTGCTTACAGGGCAAAGACATTATTAAATATATCTACAAAAACAATTTTAACATACTTGCACAGAGTTCATTTTAAACAAAAATCAATCGATCAATATACGCATACACTAATAATATATATACATATATATATATATATATATATGCAATATTAAACACTATTCCGAACAATAATAATCATACACAATGGAAACTTTTCAGCATCTCGCATTCGGATGAAAAATATCCAGTTACCAGGACAAAGAAAGACTGATAACCGCTTCTTTCTGGACTCATAAGTCAGGTTTCAGGCGCTTGATGGAAATGGCTTCAGCAAACTAACTTAAGGAGAATTGAGCTCTTTTGCCTATTGATAATTTTGAACGACTTTTCGACGTCCACCTCATGACCCGTGTCAAGAAGATGCCTGGCGATGGCACTGTTTAAAGCATTTGTTCCCTTTAGACATAAGCTTTTTGGTACATATTCAGAAAATCGTAGATATGCCCTTCTTTCTGTTCTTCCAATGTAACTGCTCCCGCAGATACATGTAAATTTGTATATACAGTTGGAGTTGTTAACATGAGAAGGATATCTATCGATTTTTGATTGCATCAAAGAGCAAGTTGTTCGATAGACGGGAACGAGCTTAGCTGCAGGATAGGCTCTGTCTAGTGATGTGCTCAGCCTTCTGTTGATCATCGCTGAAATGTTTTCACCTCTATAATCAAGCTGAAATTTTATTCTGCTAAAACTGTAGTTCTTGCTTTGTTCAAATTCATTAAGGGGAATAAATGTATGAAACGTGGTTAACTCTTTCTTCCCTATTTAGCATTGAATATACACGTAATGGTCAGCTGTATTGATCTGAAAATCAATCTTTTCTACTTTAAATGTCTTGATCGATTTGATAGCTTTTGTTAAACGAACAAGCAAGTTGAGTAAACGGACTATCATACCATTTGCATCAAACTATTTTTATAACATAAATATTTATCGATTACCTACAAATGTAGTGACTGACTCTCCCTTTTAAACGACAATCAGGAAACTAAGAAACTTGTTTTCAAACTGGATTCCATTACGAACTGGAGAAATAAAACATTGAATCATCAGGAAGTAACGAACAACTGTGTCGTCCTAGCTTCGAACTCTTCACCAGTGACAGATCGAACTCAGAATCTTAAAGCTGAGAGGCGAAGGGAACCAATGGTCAACTCATAATCACCAACTGTTTTATGAGTGCGCACCGATGAAGAGACTCACACTGGGACGAAACCAATCCTTGAAAAAGAAGTTAGCTTGTATTTCAACTTCACACTTTTACAAAACTAGCTTAAGTCCTCTTTATCGGACATAAATCTGCTGTTTTTCCTTTTTTTCATGTCACTTTTGGGGAAGAAAACATCCTCCAGTACTTCAATAATGGCGAGTGTCTTTAGTATAAACGAAAGCGCATAGAAGCGTGTTATGAGACAATAATCAGTATCAATCACATGAGTAGTGTGTGTGTGTGTATGTGTATTCAAGCCTCACTAGTTTCTACATCAATCAGTTGGGTAGACTTTGTTAAATTATTGTGCGTGTGTGTTGTTGTTTTATGCTATCGCTTTATACACACGAACGATTTCAAAACCAATAAGCATATGATAGTTCATATAGTTAGTTGTATAAGATCTTGGGAAAAAGATGCTTCTTCTTATTTTTTGATACGTGCATAAATCACTGCCGTTGTTTGTTTTTCTTTCCTCGTCTTCTTCTTCTTCTTCGCCTGCAGTTAACATCTTTATGCTTCATGTGAAGTGTGTGTATAACATTTTTGTTTTGTTCCCATGATGTTTCTTATCTAGACAGTTTTTATTAATAATTGCGTGAATGATGAAAAATCTCTCTCTATGGAAAGCAACAAAACTTATTTTGTTGGTTTGAAGTGAAGATGGATCGATTTTTATCACTCAAGCATTGATTGATTGATTCGAAAGTTTGATCATACTAGATGAAGGTTGCCTAGTGACTGTGAAGTTGAGAAAGGTGCATATTTGATTCTCAAGTACTGGTTTTTGTAGGGATTTTGTTTGATTGCATGGAGGATTTCATCATCATGAGCTGACATCAGTTAGAGAACCATTGAAAAATCAGCAGGGAGTACTGGACAGCTGTTTCGACCAAGTTTGAGACTCTTCAGCGGTACGCACTCACCAGAGTTCGAACCCCTATTCAGACAGTTAGTTACCTGGGGTTCTAGTGGGAAGCCGTGACCACTTAGGTACAGAAGGTTGAAGATGAGGCGGTAACTCATCGAAGAAGACATTGCGAAATGGTCACGCTATATCGTGGATGAATTGGCAGAAGTTAGAGTTCATAGACTGGCCATTGGATCGGGCCCCAGTGGCTCAATGGTCTACGAGCTAGCTCACCTTGAAACCAGGAGGTCCTGGGTTCGAACCCTTGTGGTGGGTGCGTACTGATGAAGAGTCCCAAACTAGGACGAAACAACTGTCCAGTACTCCCTGCTGGTTTTCCAGTGGTTCTCTAACTGATGTCAGCTCATGATGAAATCCTCCATGCATATTTGATTGATGCCAGTTGTTAAATACTACTCAAGTAGTAGTACTTAATGGCTAAATCGAAATGATCGAAATGCCGGATGGCTGTCTCGCTCATCTGTACTGGTTGAACTGATCAGACTTCCTGAATTGGTGTAAACAGGGCACACCACTGATGAGCTCTGCCCAAAAAGAGGCGAAAAGGCCGTCTGGCGTTTAATTCAATTTGATCTAGCTGACCAACAAGCATTACTGGCTGATATGATTGGCATAAAACTACTTATATCAATAGATTAGTAGTATATTTAAAACAACTGTGTTCGCATACACTTAAACAACAGTGTTTGCTTAAAGATGATTACAAGCCTGACTTACTGGAATAAAAAAAAAGCTGCCAATTTCTTTTGTATTGCTGTCTTTCAATACAGTTTGCATGTCATACTGTTTGAAGCTTTCGTCGGTTTTTAAAAGGTTTCCCCTGGTTGTTGAGCATTGAAAACGTCTGTAAGCAGGCATTCTGTAGATTTCATCATCATTGAGTGAGTTCAAGATTGACTCGATGAGGCATTGAATTCGTGCATATCATTCTGTTATGCAGTGGATCGTTTGTCTCAGTAAATTTGCTCAGTAAGTTTAAAAACTCGTACATGTTCAAATCAAGTTCACTTTTACAAGTTTGAAAAAAAATTTGGTCATTGAGTATATGAGTATTCATTATTATGAAAGTTCCTTTTGTATTTCCCAATGAATGAAAAACAAAATGATGTTGTTGTTTCTACTGACGTATCGCTATTCACTGCTGCTGTTAATAGCTTTATCAAAGTAGTATTATTAAACCAGAATTTACAAAATTACCCAGCTCGTATATAACCACTTAATCATCGTTCCTCAGCATCGGGTCACTTTTGCGTTGTTGTCATGTTGGCTAATTGGTAAAGATAAAAAAACCAAGTGTAGATTCTTCGATATGGTAAAGCAGTGTGTGTTTACATAATGAAATTGCTTATCATATTCGTGCTGATTTTGTCATTTCATGGAGTACCAGTGGGGGTGTTGTAACCATGTCAAATCCTGTTTGAGTCCATCATTTATATTAAGTCCAGAAAATCTGGATTCCATTCTATACGAAGTGCTTCTTATGATGTGAAACCTTCCTTGTGATTTCTAAAATTTTCTGAATTATTTCAATTTTGTCAAAATAAATTTTGTGACCTGATTCTATGGCGTCGCATGTAGACGAGCTATGGCTGATGACTTTTCAAGCTTTTCTAGTTCACTAACTGGATTTCTCGGTGGTAATACAGAGGTGGGTCTACGGTGTTCGCTTCTTCTGATTACCTTGATTTCTCTGCCCAGCGATGGTTGTCTGCTGTATGTCGCTTCAAATTACATTTCAAGTATTTTGTTTTGTAGACAAAATTAGATTGAGAATACATGGGGATTTCGTCGCGTACATGGAGAACGTTGCTTTGTAGTGTGTGTGTTTCTGATGTTTTGAAGAAAACTCTGATGTTGTGCTTGTTGGGCACTCTTCTGATATCATCTGACTTATCTAATAATCTATATAGAATGACAACAGTTGAGGTGGATGTCTTTGGAATGCGTATTTTCGACTATATTTAATATCAGCGTTGACTTTGTGGATGAAGTTCTGTGGGTAGTTATTTATCTTGAGAATTTCAGGAATGTTTGATATTTCTTCTTCTTCTCTTCTAGGGAGACTTGTAACAACTGATACCTTTGCTCTGATGATGCAATGTGACGATCCAAAGTCTAAATATTTGTTATATATAAGCCGAGATCGTTTGCAGATTGTGGTTTAATTCTACTTTGATAAAGCTGTCAGCAGAGAAATCTCAGTAAACAGAACAAAATCGTTTTGTTTTTCATTTATTGGGAGTTATCAAGTTTATAACTCCACCAATAAATGATGCTGGTCAAAAACTTATTGGAAAAATTAGTTTTTTGAAAATTGTCAGTATATCTGACTAATGAAAAACAGTAAACATACGTCAGACTCATCTTTCCACTAGTTGACTTCTAAATATTAGGGAAGTTCCAGCTGGCATGCTTCTTGCAGTTTCTCTAATACTCATATCCTTGTCACTGTGGAACTCCTATTTTTCACATAACAGGAGGATAAACGGGCGTCACTGGAAGCTGTGCTTCAAACATGAACAGGTGAGAAAACAGTCTGGTCACAAACAGACTTATCATAGGAAATTAAGATTGAGTTAAGAGGCGGTAAATAGGCTTAGTTCAAGTTAAAAGGACATATTGAAGGTGAAAATAACAATGAAGATCACTAAACCAAATAAGAGAGGCAATAGTACATCAACTTTGGGTAGTATTAAAACAAAGTTTACCAAGGAAGGTGGTTTAGTGTGGTAATGACGAATAGTTGCTTTGAACGCATGAAGGTGGTTTAAGCTTTCTTACTCCCAGCTACGGCTTCCTAAAACTTTAGGATACGCCTCAAGCATGTTTTATGGATAGGTTAAGAAGACATGTAAACACCAAGTTTATGTCTTGTCGCCTCTGTAATACGTTTCACAATAGAGGAGCTAGGTGGTCGTCTGTTCTCACCATTAATGGGTTCCGGAGATTCATTTTGCTTCTGAAGCCATTTGTGAATGTGCTCTGAAGCCGTTACTTGCAGAGATCGATGAGTCCTCCCCATATATGTGTAGACGAGTATATTCAAACTGGCAAATACAGTGGGATGTGACATCATTCTTTGCATGTTCTAAGGGCTTAACTGGATAATATGAGCTGCAAAAAGTCTTTCAACGAGTTACCAAGCTGCTATAATCACCCATATAGGATGGCTTGATACATATGTCTTTCTTAATTCCGAGTTGTAGAGTGGGCCTTGGTGTCTGACCACTTCATTATATCTCCTTATAAACTTTTATCCTGTTTTAGACTAATTAGAGCTAGTCTTTCCGAATTTTTTAAGTTTGTTTCGGCCTTCTTTTGATTATCAGGGTTAACGCACATTATGCTTTAACCTTTTCTGCTGTCGTCTTATCCATTGAACTTCTATGTCAAGGATGACATTTTCTGGCTTTAATTTACTAACTGTTACGTTGAAATTTAGTTCTTTCTCGAGTACTTTTATCTCACTAGAGTTTGGTTCCCTTGATAAGAGGTTGATCATCCATTTTGTTCTGTTAAAATAGAGGATGAAACGCTGGCGTCAATTTCATTTGCTGTGTTCTTTTCTTCCATTAGTATGTTGAATTTTTTTTGATTTGTGTGGTTTCTGGTTTTCCAAATGCTGATTCTCTAGCTTTCTTTAGCTGTTACAACAATTACATAATCTTTTTCATTGATCATACATTTGAGTTTGTGTTTGAATTTTTTTCAATTTCATTTCGTATATTATTTAGTTTTACAGTAATTCGATGTAGTTCTTCTCTTAGACAAAGTCTACTGACATAATCGGCTGCTGATGTTATTTTTCTTGGAGTAATTGGAGTACCCCGTATAAACTTGTCTGGAACAAAACAAAATTTCAGTCAGATTGCACTGGAAAGTGATGAGTAAATAAATTAATACCGAAGAACTCTTTTAAGAAGTAATTCATTCACTTAAGAAATGGTTTTCTTTTTATGTATCAGCTTTCTTACATCAATCTAAGCAACATCAGAGTAACTTTGATTTACTGGTTTCTGCTTTGTCTAACTTGTTCATCTGTAATTCCATATCATATAAGTTTATTTTTAAATATCACACACAGTGATGATGCAGTATTATTAACAACTGGATGACAAGGTTTCGAGCATAAATTATTGCTACTCATAATCCTATCAGTTTTAGTCACACAGTCTCACAATTTATCTTACATATATTTTCTTTCTTTCTCTCCCTCTTTCCAACTTCGCCTTGTTTCTTTTCACTTTCCATATCTTCGGTGAAGGCAATGCAACGCGTTATTCTGACTGCATGTGCGTGCTTTTGAATCGGTAAACAAAGCTTCAGTGATTAGCCTCTCTGTCTGACTCTCTCCACCTTACTATTTCTATTTGTAATACTCTCACGCTGTCACACCCACCCTGTTTTGTGATTACATGCGAGTGAATGCAATGGAATTCTGTTTTATTCTAGGTTATTTAACTTATTTCGGTCACAGTCATTCTAGATCCACCTGAAGAAGCCAAACCTGTGTGTTCAGAAGATGTTTGTACAACCACTTTCCTCACTTTGGTCATCGTTAAACGCATGTACAAATCGGACTACTTCGCTCCTGAACCTTTAAAATTATGGTTGTCCAAAGTATTTTACAATGTTTTCCGGCTAATTTATCTTTAATTACAAGTTATCATTGTCTAAATCGTTTTATTTTTCTTTAATTTTCTGTTAAGTAACCACATTGAACACTCACATATTCTTTAATTGCTTTTCATTTTTTCCAAAATTATGCATTATGCATTGATATAAGAATAAAACTTGGGCACTGTGGTAGAGTGTAATTCCATTATGGGTAAATTTTATTTTGATAGAGTCTCACAGTGTTATACAGTAATATTTACTGATGACGTTTCGAGCACAATTTATCGCTCATATCGCTCATATGATTATGAGCGATAAATTGTGCTCGAAACGTCATCAGTAAATATTACTGTATAACACTGTGAGACTCTATCAAAATAAAACTTACCCATAATGGTATGCATTATGCAATCCACTTGTTGCTGGCATTTCTACCCTCTACTTGTGTGTAATAATTCTCTTCGCTAAGTGTCACCCCTTTGACATGTTGAAACTGACTAATTATTGTTAACCAACACATCATCACTTGATTGGTAAGACATTGCGTATCGCATTACAAATACTATGTGTTACAATTAAAAGCGTTCTCTGAGCTGGTTGGTTTAGTTGCGAAGCTTTCGTCGTCCTTCTGGACAACATCTTCAGCGCCATATTTAGCACGAAGTGAAATGATTTAAATTTCCTCATGCGTGATGTAATTGCGTCTCCTGGTTACTATCTTCACATATGTATTGACCACTTTCTATTGACTAGGATTTTAAACTTTTTGGTCACCTGATTTACTTTTTATTAATTGGTATACTTCATCTATATTAACGTGTTTGTTAATCGCATTTTCGTTTGAGTACCAGGCCTCTAGGAATTCTCTGGCACTTTTCGTGTTTCCTCTGTTTAAGATTTTGACATGATCCCAATCAAACTGATGACCATAGTTGTCTGCATGCATTGATACTAAAGAATTCATATCATGTCTTTTCACGGCTGATTTATGTTCTTGGATTCTGATTCGAAGGGGACGCCCATTTTGGCCGATAAAATGCTTGTTACAGTTCATACAATTTATTTTGTAGTTGGTATTAATTTTATCCCCTTTTTCTGTTGGATAATACCATCTACAAAATAAATTGTATGAACTGTAACAAGCATTTTATCGGCCAAAATGGGCGTCCCCTTCGAATCAGAATCCAAGAACATAAATCAGCCGTGAAAAGACATGATATGAATTCTTTAGTATCAATGCATGCAGACAACTATGGTCATCAGTTTGATTGGGATCATGTCAAAATCTTAAACAGAGGAAACACGAAAAGTGCCAGAGAATTCCTAGAGGCCTGGTACTCAAACGAAAATGCGATTAACAAACACGTTAATATAGATGAAGTATACCAATTAATAAAAAGTAAATCAGGTGACCAAAAAGTTTAAAATCCTAGTCAATAGAAAGTGGTCAATACATATGTGAAGATAGTAACCAGGAGACGCAATTACATCACGCATGAGGAAATTTAAATCATTTCACTTCGTGCTAAATATGGCGCTGAAGATGTTGTCCGGAAGGACGACGAAAGCTTCGCGACTAAACCAACCAGCTCAGAGAACGCTTTTAATTGTAAATCATCCACCTGAGCTACAAATCTTCTCTATTATTTCAAAATACTATGTGTGTATATTAGAGTAGAGGTAGAGATGAGGATCTAATTGAAGAGTAAATATTTCTCCGCTCATTCCTTTTGCTTTCCGTGTCTAGCTAGACTTTTGTGTTCCAATAATCTAACGGGCCCCGATCCATTTTTTGACCTGTGTTATTGACCTCACAGTCATTACATCGCATTTTGTAAATTATATTATTTTTAGATTTCATCATGAGCTGATATCGATTACGGAACTATTGGATAGCCTGAAAGTACTGGATGGCTGTTTCGCCAGCCTAGTTTGGGACTGTTTATCAGGACTCACCCGCCGGAGGTCAAACCCATGACCTTCCGGTTACAAGGCGAGCTGGCCCGTAGACCATTAGGCCACTGGGGACACCAATTCACGCACAATATAAGGTCACTGGCACCAGCCAGTGTCACTAGTGGCCAGTATTTGTCCTCACACTTGACTTTCCGTACCCTGCTGGTCACGACTTTTCACTAGAACCCAGAAATCTATCTACCTGAATATTGCCAGTCACTAGTGAGCATCAGATTGATATTGAAGTATTTGAACCCTAGTGGGTACGTATCAATGAAAATCCCAAACCAGGATGACGAAAATGCCATCCAGTACTCCAATGCTGGTTTTCGAATGGTTCTCTAACCGATGTTAGCTCATGGTGAAATCCTGAAATCAATCTAATCCTTGCAAACCAGCACATGTACATTATTTTTCTTAACCGGATCTATTGGTTCCTTAAGCCAGCAAAGTGTATTTCTGAGGTAGTTGGTTGGTCAGTTTAAACGCCACCGTGATTCTAGCCTCATTTGGAAATCTACATAAGGCCTCTTATGTTCCTTCGTTATACGGTAGTAAACCGGAGGCTTTGAATTCCATATTCTTTTCATTTTTCTTGTCATCAATGTGCGTTATTTAAAATAAACTCATCTGATATGGAATTACAGATGAACAAGTTAGACAAAGCAGAAACCAGTAAATCAAAGTTACTCTGATATTGCTTAGATTGATGTAAGAAAGCTGATACATAAAAGGAAAACCATTTTATTTTCGTTCCAGACAAGTTTATACGGGGTACTCTAATTACTCCAAAAAAATAACATCAGCAGCCAAAATGGCCGTCTAGTACTCCCTGCTGGTTTTCCAATGATTCTCTAATTGATATCAGCTCATAATCAAATCCTGCAACCATTTATACATAATTTCTCTCCTCCTCTGTCTGTCTAACCTCTCCATGTTGTTTGTCGCCACTTGTCATATCTCCAGTATAGACGATGCGTTGTATTATTCCAATTGCACGTGTGTGGTGTTGAATCAATAAACAAAGCTTCAGTGATTAACTTCTCTCTGTCTCTACCTAACTATATTACTGTCCCAGCCTATTTTGTGATTACATGCAAGTGAATGCATTGAAACAGCTGAATTCTGTTTTTTCTAGGTTATTTAACTTAGCAGGGATCAATCATTCTAGGTGTCTAGCTAAATTCCGATAGTTTTCCAATAACCTAGTTGACCCCGATCTACTATTTTGACTGGCCTATGTGACTGACATCATTTGCAGTCATTATATACATGATATTTGGTAAATTATATCATTTTTCTCAATTTGATCTATTGGAGGTGTTCTTACGTCGACAAAGTTTATCCTTGAGAGAGTTGGTTGGTTGTTTGGTTGGTTTAAATGCCACCTTGACTGATTTCGGTCTCATTTAGAGTCCTGTGTAATGCCTCTCATGTTCCTTCTTTATTCGATAGTACTACAGAGACTTTAAATTCCATATTATTTTCGTTATTTTCGGCATCACTGTGTGTGCGTCGGTGGCACAGTGGTTAGGACTCTCGCCGACCATGCACATGGTCCGGGGTTCGACCTTCTGCCGACGCACACCTGACATCTATGATCGGCCTGCAAAATTTCGGCTACCGATATCCATGCTGAAAATTCCATACTTGTACTGAAAATACGGTGTGGCATCAAGCTGTAATCAAAAATTAAAAATTAAATTAAATAATATGGAATCGCATTCTATTACAGTGCCCAAATTCTACACTTAATGCACTAACTCTTTTTCAGGCTGATCCGTTGTCTTCTAACACTGCCCGTCGAGGAAGGCGATCGATGGTTAGGCATGCTAAACACATATACTGTTCATCTGTACTTCCAAAAACAAAACTTTTGACCATTCAGTCACTAGGAGTGAATCCAGTGGTTCATAAATTCTAACTTCTGTCAATTTGTGAAGCAAAGCTCAGTTGCCAGCCAGTGATTATTAGTGAGTAGCTTTCTTCACACTCGACTTGTTGGACCACGGTTTAGATTAGAACTCCAGGCAACTTTATCCTGTAGTCATTCACTAATGAATATAGGATTTAATTTTTAAGTGTTAGTTGTGGCGAACAGCATATACTTTGGCTGTTCAATTCAGCCAAAGTATGTGAATAACTTATTTACTGTTAAGATGTTAGAATGCCTTTGGCATTTTGTCTAAAAATTCATATTAACTTGTTCATCATTGTATGCAGTAATTACCTTGTTATGCCTAATTTGAGGTAAACACAGAATCGTTACTGTTTTACAAGCTGATACTTGTAGAAGTTTAGTATTTTGAACTTTTGAAGATGATGAGGGTGGTAAGAGTCAGTGAACTGTGATTTATTGATTAGACTTATCGATTCATCTGAATATCACGTCACCGTATTAATTTGTTTATTAGATAGATATATCACACAGTCAGTGAAACAGTATTATTTACTGGATGAAGAAGTTTCAAACACAATTTATTTATTGTTCATAATCATATCACCAATTATAATCACACGGCTTCGAAACTTCAGTTTTACAGTTTTCTTCATTCTTTCCTATTCTTCGTCGTAGGGGTAGTAGAATTTTCCAGATGTCCAGGTGGGTGGACAGGTGTTGAATTATTCTTATTACACGTATTCTCTGTCAGTTGATTCGATAAACAAAGCCTCCGTTATCAATCTCTCCTTCCATTCACCCTGTTACATTTGATTTGAAAACTGTCATCTTATCCCATCCTATTCTATGGTTGCGTGTAATCGCATGTAGTGAGTGGTATAGCTGAACTAACTATTCTCCAGATTTCGTATCTTATTCGGATCAACTAATCTAGATTTTGCTGCTAGGTTCTTATGCTCGGCTAGTCTAAATGCCCCTGTTCTACTACTTTGACCTATGTATTTGACCTGACAATCATTTCAGCAGGGTATTAGATAAAGTAAATTGTTTTGCTTAATTGGCTTCACAGAATCCACCACTTAACCGAAAAAGCCTGTTTCTAATTGAGTTTGTTGGTTTATCGAATCAACTGCAAATACGTGGAATAGGAATGATTCAACACCTGTCCCAGATATCTGGAAATTTCTACAACCCAAATGACAAATAGGAAAGGACAAAGAAAACTATAAAACTCAAGTTTCAGAGTCCTGTGATTATTATTGATATGATTATAAACAATAAATTGAGTTCAAAACATCATCCAGTAAATAATAATACTGTTTCACTGACTGTGTGATATATCTAATAAACAAATTGCTATGGAATTACGTAATACCACAGTGCTCAAGTTTTATACATATATTAATATAACTCACCATTTTTACGAAAATCTCACCAATAATTTAGAAGATTTGTAACTCAGTTGGGTGATTTTTAATTAATTGCGTTTTCTCAGATGGTTGCGAAGCTTGTATCGTCCCTCTCCTTCTAAACAACATTGCTTCAGCACCGGTTTTAGTATAAAATGAACTGATTTAAATTCCCTGTAAATGGTGATATAATTGTATCTCCCTACTGACAACTACTGTCATGATCATTTTTATTATTCACTTGGAATTTGAAATTTCTTGTCATGTGATGATTGACTTTTTATTAGCTGGAGAATTTGGTCTATAGGGGTAATGTGCTTGTTAGTCACTGATTCACTTGAGTACCAGGTTGATAGAAATTCCCTGGCGTTATTGCCTGGTGTTTTTCCTGTTTAAAATTTCTAAATAATCCCAATCAAATTCGTGTCCATAATCATCCACATGCATTGATATGAAAGAATAAATATCATGTGATTTTACAGCCAATTCGCCTTTTCGGATTCGGATTGGAAGTGGACATCCACTTTGAGTGATATAATGTTTATTGTTATCCATGCATGCAATGTATTTTGTAAATGGTAATAATTTTATCTTCTTGTCCTGTTGAGTGGGTCTTTTGGTTTGCACAATATCGAATGAAGTGATTGTATTGGCTGGCTGGCTGGCTTGTATGCTATATCTATTTCAAACGGTCTTAATATTCTAGCCGTTATTTCAGAGATATTTTTTCAAACAAATGGTAGAATGAATTTTCATGTGATCTTCGATGATGGCTTATTATTGGTGTTATGACTCGAATTTAAACACTTTTTGATGAAATGGTGGGGAAGTCCATTATTTTGAAGATGGTGAGTAGGTATTTTTTCCTCTATTCTCTTCAACACTGCAGTAGTGCTACAGTGTTGTGTTTGAGCTCTTTTAAACAATGTCTGCACACAGTTCTTTTATGTTTTGAGTATTTGGTCTGTGTGCGTTCATATTGTATTTACCAATCACAACAGAATTTACCAAGAGATGTACTTTTATCATTCATGGAGAATTTTAATAAGTTCATTCCATACTATAACCTCAGCTGAAGATGTTTTCTAGAAGGAGGACTACGAAAGCTTCGCAACTGAATCAACGTCCTCAGCGAACAAAGGTAATTCATAATTTCATCAATTCCTCCAGCTGCTCTTTGGTCAAATTTTTGTTCAAATACATCATGAATGGAATGCACTCTTCGTGTAATTCATACGCAAAAATACCTGACGTACCTTATATAAAGCTAGGAGTGGGATATCTACGTTTTTGAAATGAATTAAATTATAGCTATTATTCATCCCTTGCTATTAGGATGGACCATAGGGTTTCACCGACACGTCTTCATTTCAATCTGTTTTGCATGGTAGCTACATGACGCTTCTTTTAACCTTCTAATTTGAGTTTCACTGAAAGACCTGGTGTATGAATTTTTCCTCAGCGTATTTCTAAGCCATTTCTATTTCCTTCTGTATATGTAATGGTCAGAATGTTCTCAGTTGATTCGCTTCCTGTCAGAGATCTTTGGTGCTTACTCTTATTCCGAATAGCCATGTGGTCTGAAATACCGAGCGGGGGTGGCTGTTGTTGAAAGTTTGTAACCGATTGGAAATTCTTCCAATAGCAAATGCGCCAAGTCTCTGAACCACATAAAGGCGCTCAGTTGACACTAATATAGAAAATTCTGATGTTATTTTTTTTCTGAGGGCTGTAGATTTCCACAGTTAGTGATCAGCTCCTGTCTTGAGTAACATGGTGCATAAATTATCCTGTGGTTGGTTATCTTTGGACAGCGAATGAATTAAAATTGTATTTGGATAGATAGGAGACATCTACGGCTAGTTTTCTTTTTGGAATATTCGATCTTAACCTAGATGGAATTTCTACTGGCAGTCTGCTAATCAAATAGAATACAATTCTTATAAGATGAACTTGTATTTTATCGGTCGAACCGCTGTAATTTACCTGTCGTTCACCTTATTGGTCTATCTACTGTGTTTTCTCACCCGTGGGAACACTCATGCAAGTGTCGTGACCTATTAACTGTGAGTGAATAACCTTGAAGTTTCTAGTTTTTAAGTAGTCCTTCATCGGGATCCCAAATTAGTTACCATACGGTCACTTCAGACAGGGAATCCCCTTCAGTTTAAGATGATAAGTGGCAGGCTAAAACATAGTGCTACCTAGACTGACTAGAGAATTTGACTTATTAGCACTTAAAGCATATGCTTTTTTGAACAGAATATTCCCATATTGAGTCATAAGAAAAAAACGCAAACAGAGGAGAAAACTTTCTTTTCGACAATTCATTTTCATAAGCTGTACAATCATTATTAAATTTAACAAAGAATCAACAAGACAAATCAGATACTGGTAACATTTGTCCCCAAAAAGTATAATACGTAATGTCAGCTGCAATCTACAAAGGGGTGACTAGTTGGAAGTTAGAAAGGAGGCAGAAGTTGGCATGATGTAATAAGTGTGAGGGAATGACTAGTCAATATAGTCATCTAGAGTGGACAACAACCATTGGAAAGGCGATAGAGTGTTTTTATATAAAATCTTTATGAAAACGCAATGTTATTAATAAACAGTAATAGAATGGTAATAAAATAAGGAAAATCTCAACTGCACCTATATAAGAGATACGTAGGTGACACGTTTATAATCTGTGATGAAAATGTTGATTTAGAGTATCTCCACAATACTTTCAACTAGGCATACCCATCGATAAAATTCAACTTAGAACGTGAATCAAACATGGCATTTCCACTCCTTGATGTACTTACCCACTAGAAGACAAGATTGCACGATCCAAAGATCAGTATATCACAAGCCAACATGGACGAGACAGTTCATCAACTTCCAGAACTTCGTCCTACTGATCCGAAAGCAAAACCTAGTACATACCTTATGTTCAAGGATTAGAAAAATCTGTCCGGAGGACACGTTAGAGAAGGAGTTAAATTCATTACGTGTAACCCTACTAGAGAACGGATATCCACCAAGTTTCGTCGACAAAAACATGAAAGAAAATCATATGTCACCAATAATCACACCTGTTCCTGAGAAGACTCTCTGCATGAATCTGGAATTCAAAGGTGACATCGAAGCAGAAATTCTCAGAAACCGCCTGTCTAAATGTCTGAAGAAAACATTTCAAGCAGGCACCTTACGCATCACGTCCTCCACCACACAATTTATCCAGTCTACCGTTAAGGAAAACATACCCCTCTAGGCCAACTCACTGTGTACTTATCAGCTTACTTTTTCGTGTGGAGCAAAGTTTATCGGCCTTACGCAACTTCAAGCTGGCAAGCCTATTCTGAACATAGTCCAGCTTGGTTGGCCAGAGGAGAAAAGATGAATATTAGCAACTCCACCTTCGGAAACCTTGTCAACTTTGGAAATCGAGCACCCCGCACCACATGAACATTACACAGTGCTACACAAAGTCACTCATTATTATAAAGAAACTTCGAATACGCCATCGGTACATAGCTGAATCACTGGCTATTCGGGATCTGAAGCCGGACCTAGGCATTCAAATACACTATGATTTTGCTAACTTTCATTATGTAAGTTCACTATTATTATTGTTATTCTAATCATCCTTATTTTATTATCACTCTATTATTGTTTGTTAATAACATTGCGTCTTCATACGGATTTTATAAAAGCATTTTATCGCCTTTCCATTAGTTCTTGTCCAGTCTACACAAACATACCGATTATTCATCTCCTCACACTTAATTTGTCATGTCAGCTTCTGCCTCTTTTTCTAATTTCCAATTAGTCACCCCTTCTTGATTGCATCTTACATTACTTAAAACATTTTTCAAGGAAAAATTGTACCAGTATCTGATTGGTTTTGTGAATTCTTTGTTAAATATAATTACGACTATTGTACAGCTTATGAAAATGAATTGTCGAAAAGAAAAGTCTTTTTATTATATACTTTGTTGTATTATTATTCAGCTTATATAGTCATTTTCTTAATCTCAAACTTATAACGGATAATATCGACAAATCTCTCCTCTGTCTTCAGCTGAAACATCAGTATTCTAACCTTAAATTGATTCACACGTCGTTGTTCCCATGCTTCCTCATAAGTTATTTTGTATTCATTGTAGATGT
The DNA here is from genome assembly GCA_944472155.2 of Trichobilharzia szidati. Classification (NCBI taxonomy): domain Eukaryota; kingdom Metazoa; phylum Platyhelminthes; class Trematoda; order Strigeidida; family Schistosomatidae; genus Trichobilharzia; species Trichobilharzia szidati. The sequence goes on along the minus strand of OX235276.1, from coordinate 17,676,410 downwards.
GAAGACTTTCAGTCAGTCGACTCTATCGGTTTTCACCCAATCTGTTAAATATGAAGGTACCTTTAACAAAAAGTAAGATGAGACAGTTGAAGATCTGTGTTCTCCCCCTTTTTGAGAACCGGTAAACTCGCATTGAGACTGTGACCTTGTGTATTACTTGGTGTCGAACTACATTACATTCAATGTTTTTGAGAAGAGAATAAGAGAGTCTTCTCACTGATGAGTATTGACGTATACAAAGTCATAATCAAGAAAGGATTGTTCCTAGGGGAACATTAGGGTTTCAGGCTTGAAGCTTTGAATTTTCATTAACCTGGGGTGTTATTCCTACGGGCTGAGGATGCTAGACTAACATGCAACCTCTCCTCTTTTCAGGCTTACTAGGTGTCGGGTTGGAATCTAACCCCGGACTATCTGCTTGGTTGAAGAGTATTCTACCAGTACACATCTTAAGAATTGTTGCAACTTCAAGCGATTGAATTTATTAGACCCAGTACTATTGGCACAGAAAATTCTTTTTTCGTTGTATGGCAACGATAAAAGATAAAAGACTTGGTAAGGAAGCTTTACTAGCAGTGTGGTATCTATAAAGCACAAAATAATCGAGCAAAAAATATCCTTTACGATAATTTCGTCTTCTGCCTCTGCAGTTATATATACATATATGTTTATATACATAGAATATTCTAGATTAGTAGTCAATAACAATATTAGTGTTTTTTAAATTAATATCGACTTGTTAAGTAAGATCACAATGGAATTACTATTCAGTAAAGATGCTTAAATTATAATAATAACAATAAAGATATAGTATCAAACAGAATATCAACTAAAATTATGAAAATTCCACAAAAATTCAGGATCATTTAAACCTCAATGGCCAAGGTTAGGATAATGTC